>JAOXJM010000006.1:3901709-3919077 GCA_026413425.1 Tringa solitaria
GGGGGGGGGGGGGGGGGGGGGGGGGGGGAGAGCAGCAGCCAGAGGGTTTTTGAGAGGTTTGAAGGGGCATCGGGGAGCGAAGGAGGAGGGAGGATCTCTCCTGGAAAGCCGGGAGCTCGGCTGGATGTAATGATGTAATTCTGGCTGCAGCACGATCAGGCCTAAAATTGCAGGATGAAACATTTATTTTTTTTTTTTAACACTTGTCACAGGGCTGTTCCTGCTCCCACCCCCTCCCCGGGGCACGCGCTGCCTGGGACTTAAATCTACCCTTAAAGTCAGCCAAGGGACGTCGGCCCTCCGTTTGGTGATGACCTACTTTAAAAATACTGCTCAGTACAAGAGCCCCCGCTTGTCAGAGCAACATTAATTAAATCTCATACTCTCTTCCCAGGCAGCCCTGTCCTCGGGACTCCCTGTTCCGGCTCCAAAATTACCTTGGGGGGAGAGAAATCACTGCCGAGGAGCTGCATGGAGTGCCTTGACGATAAGTATTTATTCATATGTTACATTTAAACATAAATAATTGAGCAATAAAGAGAGTAGTCTCCTCCCAACAAAAATAAATAAGTCAATACACAATGTTAATAAAATACAATTAGACAGAATGTTATAACAAATACAACAAAGTTCTTAGAGGTTTGCTTTTTTGTAGATTTTTTTTTTAAACAGCGTTGTATAGTACATTCCCAACATACTAAAGAAAAATAGTGCAGTTTTATGTTTTACATCATTTCTATGGGCTCTGGGGGTTGGAGGGTTTTCTCGCTCTCACTGATTTTTTTAAAAAATACTCTTTTGCTTTTCAAGTGAGGAAACAGGCCTCCCCTCCTCCCCCCCCCCCGGGGCAACCGAGGCGCCTCCGAGCCCTTCCCACAGCCCGGCCCTGGCGGGGCCAGAGCTCTAAATAGGGGTGCTCTCAGCCCCCTCGGCCCCAGCACCCCCAGCTCGGGGGGCGGCAGCGGAGCCCTGTCCTGCTGCGACTCCCACCGCTCTTATTTTAGCAGCGTCACCCACAGAAAGGGGGTTTCCTTCCCCAGCGCCTTCCTCGGAACCGAGTGGGCTCCTCTCGTCTCGCTTCTGCTTCGTGACCGTGGTGCTCGTGAGCCCCGAGACCACCACGCTCCTCCCCACCGGTGTCTGCCCACACCAGCCACGGGGGACTTCTGGTTTGGGTTTATTTTACTCTCTCCTCAAATTTCTGGAGACCACTTTAAGGGAGGGCTTGGCTATTGAGATAAAAAGCACTTGGTGTGCATTTTTTCCCTTTTCAGACTATTATTTACCATTTTTTTAGTTTACTGCAATCATAAAGAAAGATCCAAGCACAGATGGTGTTTCTAGAACCAGCTCTACCTTTTCCTTGTGCAAGTGCCACTCGGCTGGTGAGGGCCCCGGGCAGCGCTCGCTCCTGCAAACCCAAACATCAGAAACACAAAAATTCAGGTTCAAACTCTTCTTGGTTTTGTGGTTGGTTTTTTTTTTTTTTTTGGTGAATCACTTGGGTGCTGATGGCAAAGGATGGAATATTTTGGAATACTCGAAGTGCTTAAAATCAGCCCCAAGGTTTTCTAGGAGCATCCATGAAATCTGCAGCGAAGCCACGAGCAAAGACCTGCTCCCGCTCCCTGCCCCCCCAGAGACAGGCTTTTGCTCACCACGGGGCGCTCGCTGGGGGTGGGACGGGCAGACGCGGTGACTCCACCAGCGCGGGGAAGGGGGGAAAGTGCCAGGAGCCCGGCTGACCCTCCATCACATCACCTCTGCTCGCCCTGCAGGACGGGGGGAAGGGATGCTGCTACTGAAAGCCCGTGGCCAAGCAGGAGAAATGGCAGAGAACTTCCGCGGGGCGTCGGGACGGCTCTGCAAACCAGCAGGAAGCATCAGACCCCCTGGCACCACTTCTTCACCCGGGGAGGGCTGGCACCGCCTCAGCAGAGGTAAGTGTTGGGTGCCAAGGAAAGTCCTCCCCGAGGGCTCTGCAGCGCGGGAGGCACGGGGAGAGGAGCAGGGAGTCGTTGGGAGGCGGCGGAGCTCTGCTGCCTCTGCTCTGCAACAGGCACTCAGACGCATTCTCTTCCACGTTCAGGACACAGACGTGAGTCCAAGGTGCTCCTCCGAGGAACCAGGCGATGCTGCAACACTGGAGTGAGTTTCGGGTCCGGCCTTACCTCCATGGAAGGCTCTGGCAGAGCACACAACCTGCACCCAGGCTTTAAAGGTAGGGTAAGTCAAAATATAAACGTTCTCGTATGTCAAATTCCCCCTTTTTAATAGCTCAAGTACGTCGATAGATGGTCTTCTAGAGAGGGAGGTAAGAGAATGCAAAAAGATCTTGTCTAGAAATACAAAGTGAGTGTAACAAGGACTATCAAACACAAACCTTATCTGGTGAAGGAAAAGTTCTGGTTTTAAAAGTCTCTTACAAATCTCTTCGATATTTATTACATTACATGGAAGATGCAATTAAAACACCATTTTGAAGTTGCAGTGCAAGGAATGCTCCAGCCGACAGCTCGTGACAAGGCCCACAATGACAGTCTGCTCGTTATCACTTATTTTCAATCAGTGTCTGCACTTTGTAGACAAGGTCTCTTGCTATCCGCAGAATCTCCTCCGCATTGTGATGCTCTGCCATTTCTAAAAGACACAGAGACAAACATCCTTCACTGTCAGCAGCAGGAACTTTCTGCCTTCGCACTGATATTAGTGTAGCATTAGCATTAATTAATGAGTGTAACGGGAGCAGCAATCCAAAAGCTCTGCAGGGGGTCAGGTTTGTAGAATTAAAGATGGAATAAGTGGGTGAATCCCTCAGTGCTGCAGGTCCTGGCATCAAGATCTAATCCTTCTGCTGTCAGTCCGAATCCTCAGTTCCACAATGAACATTTCATTCAGTTTAGGCAAGTGCTGAGTTCTTTTTGTTTGGTGGTTTGGAATTTTTTTGGGGGGTGGTGGTGGTTGTTTTTTGGTGGGGTTTTTTTTGAGGGAAGTATTAAGGTATTAAGGTACATGGCTGAGGCAAAATCAAAACCAAATCCGAGGCTTCTGCAACAGATGGCTGAGAGCCACAGCATTGATAACTTAGTTAAATTACTGTGATTACACAAAACTGTTTCCAAACTTCTTAAACTATCCCACTGGGGAACATTCTGTAGGCAGCACCCTGACCTGGGTTCTGCAGCCAGGAGGAGACCAGCCTTGCTTGGGCAGAACACGTTCTGCTCCGGCACCATCTACGGACCCCTTTGGTGAGCAATCAACCACGGCAGTGGTTTGGGATGTTTTGCATGAACAGTTGCTTACGTGGTTCAGCCTCGGCAGGGTCAAGCCCTATAAGCAAAAATTACTCTGGCAACTTTAAAACCTGCGAGAGACTTTCACAAAAGATTAAGCAACGTTTTAGCACCTCCCATTAAACCCAGGGCAAAGAGTCACCGTGGCAAATCTTTTTAAAGAGAAAATGTGGAACTTGCTTTGTGGTCAAAATTACCACTGACACTGAAAAGAGCCACCATCCTCTATCGTCCGTGGAGCTCTTAAAACACTTCTGTTTGTGCCAAGTCAGCTCTTCAGGAAGCGGGTGAAAATCTGGGCTCTTCATTTACATGAAAGGTAAGGGGTTGGGAGCCTAAAATGACCAGGGGCTTGTCACGACAGCAAGAACACGACTGCAGACAGTCTGAGGTACAGGAGATGCAGAAAACTCTTTTTACTTGCTTTTTATCAAAATGACTCCCTTAAAAAAAAGTCTCTTACCGTTAAAAAACTTGATGATATCAGTGAAGTCCATGTTGTTATCACGGATAATCTCTCGATAAACTTCCACAAGTGCTAAGGCAATGAAAAGGACAAAATGTTCTGAAGAGATGTGCTTTGCTGCCCAAATAACTTCCCACACTGTAAATACATCCTCGTACAACAATTCTGAATGGGAATAAACATTACAAGAGCATCTGATTATTCAAATTGACCATTTCCCTCTCTCTAACTAACCTCTTACAGGCCTTACACAGACATGACTAGTACTTGATGGCTCCTCCTCTGCCTCTCCCCAGCCAACCCCTGTCACTGGTGCAAATGTGGCAACAGAACGGGGTTTAAAGGCAACTCTCCGTGGCTAAGAGTCACAGTTCCCCCCCACTGTCAGGAGGCTGCTCGTAATAAAGAGCTGATGGATGTGCATCATCTCCCCCTATCACCTTTGTGCTTTGGCGTGTTTGAGAGGGATGTCTTCTCACCCTTGCAGATCAAGCTGTAATCAAAGGAGCTACTGACTTGCTCAATAGCAAGATGGGTCTTGGTATCAGCAAGTGCTTCTGTTAGAGTGGGGCTGGGTGGGATGTGCAGAGATCCTGGGATGCTCCCTCAGTGTACGAAGTACCTCACTCAGCAAAGTACAACAGCTCTTGAGCTATTGCTGAGCTGCTCCTCGTTATCAAATGGATTAGAAAGGAGGCAGCAAAGCTCACAAAGCAGCGTGATCAACTTGGGATCACCCTGTTGAGCCAACAGGCACTTGCACAACTCTAAGCTATAGGCATGGAACATTATTACCTCTTTTGAAGTCAAGCAGGAACCAGCGATAGCAGAAGTAAAAGTGAGTGTAATCTCCATTCTGGTGCATCAATTCAAAAAGCTCGGAGTCCAGAATCTAAAATGCAAAACATCAGCTGTCAGTATCTTGTCTGAAAGTAGCCAAGATCAGAAGTGCTGGAGTCTGGGTAAGAATTCCGTGCTGCCCTTCATCGCCCCGTCCCGCGGTCGGTCGGGGCAGCTGCTGAGCCCAGAGACAGCCTGGGCCCGGCTGTGGCGAGTGCCTGGCACTGACCGACGCGGTGCGGTTACTGCTGTGCGGGCACGAGGTGACAACAGTCCACCTTCACTGGGATTTTAACTTACAGGCCCCACTGATTTTCATCAAGTGGCAGATTTTCATCTTCCCACCCAACTCTAACTGTTAGGCTGTAACGCGGGAGCTGGGGTGCAAAAACTGAAATCCATTTACGGGGGGAAAAGAACCAAGAGAGGCTTTTCCATCGCAATTTCATAGTTCTGATGCGCAGTGGCACAGTTCCACTCGGCAACGCCTCCGGAACTGAACTGAACAACCACTTGCCCAATGTCTGAGGAATGTCTTAAATGTGTAAGGACCTCTGTAGTCATTCCTCACGGACGCCATCCCAAGGGCTGGTGGAGGAGCAGGGTGGCATCCCCCAGCAGTCCTGCTGCTCAGCAGAAACACTGCAGCCATATGTTTGGAAGTGCTGGCTATCTTCTTTTTTAACTGACCTCTATTTTCATTACTTTTTAATATGTCACCTAACAAACCAAATAACAGCTTATTCTGATAGTCTTCACCCTTCTTTATGCTGATCTTGCTCAGGTGTGCACTCTGGAGTGCAATGTCTAGGCCTTACATCTGTCCCCCATAAAACCCTTCAGCAAGTGTCCTGTGTGAATACAAATGCAGCTATGGTCTATTTAAACCTGTAATTAAATTTGTGCCACAAATACCAGTGTTTTCCAAAAAAGCAGTGAAGACTGGACCTTACTGCTGTTTCTCCTGGATTTCAGTTGGAGCTGGATGGAGCCATAAATGGGAGTTGTTACACTGTGCAGCAGAAGTTTGGGGGGGTTGTTTTTGTTTGTCAAGTTGAGAGGAATTGACCTGCTCTAACACACACTCTTCATTGTCACAGCAAATGCTGTCCCCTGAGAATCAGGAAAACAGCTTGGGGCTGCATAAAACAATTCTTACCCTCCCCAGCTCTGAAGCACCAGATGACTAGGAACCCCAGCCACTGGAGTCCTGCCCTTCACCGTGGCATCAAGCCAGTTCCGAGCCTCTGCCACAGCCTCATCTGCTTTCAAAGAAGAGTAAAAAAAGACTCACTTGGATCAGGGACCGCATGTTGGCAAAGTGTGTGTCCATAGCACCTCCGTTGGGGAAGTTCTGGCTCATCCTCTTCATCAGGTGGGTGAAGCAGCTGTAGGCCAGTTGATCTGGAGATACAATGCACAACACTCAGCGCTGCTATTTGTGTGACTTCCTCCAACCAAAATAACTACTGCAGGACCAGGGAAAAACAGGGCTTTCCCCTTTGTTGTTCCCTCACCCCATCACCAGTATTGAGGTAAAACACAGGACAGTCTCTGACTCTGGCCCATTTTTACTAGTTATGTTTCAAAAGAACCCAGCTTGCAGTTGAGTTGCAGCTTCAGCAACTGCTTGAACACAGCTGCTTTGAAAATTTAGTAAAATTTGATGTCAAAGTCAGTGCGTGAACGAGGGATCCTCGAGATACTAATGGCAGCCATTTCAACAACAGCCACACGTAGAGAAAATACGAATCAAGCTGCAGGTTTGGCTTTCCTGGTGAGCTCGCCCTGGTTAATGCAGCTTCTCAAACAGAAAGACCTCCCTAAAGATACCACCATGTTCCAAAAGAAAACCATTCCTACCATTGTCAAGTATAACCATCAAAGGAGCCAGGAGGTCACACATGCCTTGAACATAACCAACTTCTAGGTGCTCCCACACATAACTGCAGAAAGAACACACAGGAGATAATAGGATTAAAAATCCTCTTGCTGCATGGTGGCCTCAAAAATTTGTCTTGCACCTAAACCACAACCCCTTTTGGCAGCTTTTAATAGTCTTGTTCTAGACTGCTGTAAAAGGTAAAGCTGGAACTTTAGAGAGAACCGCTACTTTAAAGAGAACTACAACAATTCAAATCTTCCAACACACTGGTATAAAATGATGAGTATTTCTGCTGGTTTTTTTACAGGGTAATTCCTAAATATGTCTATGAACAATCCACGATGGGGACAGAGTGTGTGTGAGACAGAGATCTCTCTTGTAATAGGACTCATGCTGTAGGCTCTTCAGGTGTTGTGAAAAGGTAAAAGAATGGGATCAGTTGTCTATTTACAGGATGAATTAACTAATGCTGAACTTTTCCTCAATAGCTAAATATTGTATTGAAGTCTAATTTGATTATGTGAGATCAAATCTTAAAGCAGCTGTTGAATGTGCCTCAGAACTTTTTGACACTTCACATTCCCGAGTATTTCACAGCCCTGTATTGTTTTCTGCTTGGATAGAGAGGACCAAATCTTGCACACACAGCTTGCGTATTGATAGCTTGTGAAAAAACAACTACCCAAAGCCTGAGAGTCTATGGAAAGGAACAGAAATATTTCAAAGGTACCTGAGGGTTTTTTTGCTTTTGCTTTGTTGTTTTTTTTTTTCCCTAAGTGGAATCTTGGGATCTTTTTTGAGTGTTAAAGTCTGTGACACTTTCTGCTTTTAAGTGTGTCTAGTTTAATAGCCTTCGTGGCAATTTGCGTTCCTCAAAGTGAAAGCTCTCTATCGATTCCAGCTGGTCTCTGTGGTCAAAGATGCTGGCTTCATTTGAAGACATAGTCTTTCTGCCTACTTAGTAGATGTCCCTCAACACTGTACCTGGGCCCCTCACAATTCCTGTCATCTTTACAGCACGCCCCTAGAGCACGGATCCGTTATCCCTGTGAGCAGGAAACGAAAGCCAACAGTACATGTGGAGAATAGTTGAAGGGGGCTGGTAGTGTCAGTCTCTTGAGGTAGAAAAAGAATCTTCTCAAGCCTGTGTTCCAAACTTGGACGGTCTGTCATACCCATGGCTCTCCAACCTACCCGGGACTCCTCCTTGCAAGTTTTTTTATGTTCATTACTGAGAATTTTTATACAGACTATTATTTTCATATTATTATGGTTTATGGATTCTGACAGAAACATGAAAAGTAGTTCAGTTTACAAGCCATATTACCTGCACATGACATTTCGGAGTTTCTCCAGGTTATCGGCAGTAAAATACCAGTAATTCCGATCACATCTCTGCACGTCTTTATCAATTCTGTGCAAATTTAAGGCAACAGTGTCCAATAACTCTATCTAGAAGAGAAAAGTTTTGGTTAGATCTGCTCGGTTTAGAGCATTCCCAGGACTTGGTGCAGATTTGCTCTGAGAATCAACAAACCAGTAGTACCATTACACTTTGGGCATATGATATGAGAGCATCAAAATACTCGATTACTGTCAAACTTCCCAGGTGAAGTGCATACGCTTTCACTGGTAAGTGTTCCAGGCCTGTCCTACTTCTAAAGGGTTATTTCTAGTTGAACAACTTGAGCAGAGAGAGGCAAAAACCGAGCTACTGGTCTGTTGACAGCAACACTGAGAGAGATGGTGGAGCCCTGAACCTAGGTTTAGGCTGTGGTTCAGTTTCATTAAATGTGTGTTTCAGCTTGAATTAAATAACACCGAAATCTTTCAAGTGGTGTTTCGTCCACACCCCACACCTCCCCACAAGCCCCAGAAATGTTTAGCTGCTAGAACTCTAGCACATTCTTTTCCTTGCCCTCCCACTGAAAGAGACCCAATTTTTTCTTGCTGTCTTATTTCCAATCCAGCTCAAAATCCAGGTGAAAAGATTTGGATGCAGAAATCCTCAGTTACCATCCCAGCACCTGTAGTTCTCATTAGGGATTGTCTCATTAAATTCTACCTGAAAAAGAACAAGTCTTTGCTAGAGAAGCAACGCTGTGCAGAGAGATGACGATACTTTATGTTGTGACCTACTGTGTAGGACGCAGCGCAGACAGAAGCAACATCCATTAAATAATCCCCCTGGGAACACAGCTGCTCCTCTGACACGGAATCCTGAGACTGCAGCACGACTGACTTGGCTTTCTGCAGACGTGGCGTGTCTGGATCAGTCCTTTCCGAGTCAGCACTGGCTTCTTCCTCAGCCCCATCCTCGAAGGAGACGCTCTGACCATCATCGATGCTGGACAGGATGCCCGAGGCCACAGAGTAGTTCCTCGAGGACGGCAGCCCGGAGTCGGGGGAGTCAAACTCCACGGACTGTGGCTCCACGGCAGCGATGGCTGCTGGCACGTCCGCAGACACCACCGTGAAAGGGGGGTCGTCCTGACCTTTGGGGTCCCGCTCTGCTGAGTCCGTTTCATCTACGGATATGAAGACCTGGGGGTGGGCAGAGGAGAGAAGAGTCAGGTAAAGCAAGGGAGAACAGAGAAGCAAGAAACGCTCACAGAGCAAACAAACCTCCAGCCATGAGACAGGGATGACTACGTTACTTCAGTGAACGTCATCACCGATAAACAGAGCTCCCCTGCATGCAAACAGTTGAGAGCTCCTCACTCAGTCTTTATACCAAGACTGAAAGTCTAACAATAATAGCATTTTATGATCTCATATCTGTCTCCTATGATGATGTCTCCCCTTTTCATAATCTTCAATTAGCAATGCCTTGGAAAGCAGTGAAGCTCCCCTGCCTACAACACCAACACTAAAAACATCAAAGATACATTGCAACGACCAGAGACCAACGTACCTCAGGCCTCCGACAATGCAATTCAGCTACTGCTGTTTGAAGTCAAGACTGGCCTTCAGATTCTTTCACCATGCAGCCCTTTTACCTCTTCTCTTGCTAAAAGCCTCTTTGTTGAACTATTTTAAGTTTTATTCTCTCTTCTTTTATGGAAACCAGTTAGCTAAATCATAGAAGTCTGCAAAAGTAACAGATGCCCAGAGACTTTTTGGGCACACAACTACCATCTCTCCTGTCCAACAATGTGAAAAGAAACCCTTTTCTTGGCTATTCCAGTTACAGAGGGGTTAATTCAGTCTGCCTTCCTACTGCTTTGCATCTTACCTTAGACTGACAAAGATCCCCTCTCCCAAAATAAAATCACACCCAGCCTGTCCATCAGGGACATGACAAAATCCAAAATATGCTTTAATAGTAGCGATCTTTTGCTCTATGCTGTATTTGAATAAAGGACCCACAAGTAAGAGATCTAGAAAGCTATTCCTCTATGGAGAAAAGGATCTTCTCTAAGTAGGTGAACCTTAAAGCCCCTTAGGCAGGTCCTGCTCAAGAACAGCTACAAACTACCCAAAACACAGCCCCACTCTTAGCTCTACTATGGAGGCACCACAGCTTCAAATGGGCTGTCCCTCTGCAGATGCCAGGCCTCCCGCGCTGCCGGGAGCACCTACGTCGTTGCTGATGGTGGAGTCCCTGTGGATCAGTCGCTGGACGTGGCTGTCAATGCTGCTGCCCGACGAGAACTTTGCCAGCGTGGCAGAATGCGATTCCTTCTCGCGCTGCTTGACAATGACCTCGCAGGCTTTCCACTCGGCCATGACCTTCTGGTACCGGAGAGCAATGTCTTCATCCACCTGCAGACAGACAGACAGATCCTGAAACAGCAGTCCTCCTTGAAGGGGAGCGTTAAAATGAGCGGAAGCCAGGAGGGGGAGGTCTAAAGCAAGTGTGATGTCTCAAACCGAAAGCCTGACGGCTCCTGCAGCCCTCTTGCCAGAGCACACATCACTGGAGCAGTGAGATACTGTGTATTTACTGCAGGGAATAAACTATTGCTGTAGAAGCCAGAAAAGATTCATCTAAGCACGTGTATACGCTATCAACAGCGCCGTGACACTGTTCAGGGAAGAACAAAAGATGTCCCTGGCTTTCACGTGAAGTCAGATAATCTGCTGGAGCAATTGCTGCCCCTAATGGGATTGTTCCTAATTTCATTACACCTCCTTCCCACCTCCTCCTCTATTCCAAGTCTAACGTAGCCCTTGCAGTGAATTCCAGGTGACAGGTTTAGAGCCAGCAGCCCGTGCAGAGCTGGATGCTGGGAGAGCCTCCCCTCCCGAGCAGCAGAAATCCCAGCTCACAGAGCCCAGTCCTGGGGCTGCACTGCGCATGGCCATAGGAATAAACCAGGTCTTTGCACTGCTGGCTGCCTCTGGTGACAGACAGACACAGACACCCCCCCGGGCTATTAAGGGACATGTAGTAATTTTACTACTCTGTCACTTGTCAGGCGCTGAAGAGAAACCGCAGTTGTGAGCTGGCTGCAGGCTCTGGACTCTGCTGGCTGGAGCTGCGACCAGAGCAGTCGAGCTAAGAGCTGCAGGCTGTTTGTCACTCGAGGTAGCTGTCGAGTCATAAATCATAAAATACAACAGTTAGAGGGAGGCTGGAGGACAGCCATGTTTGGGAGTGCCCCCGGTACTGATGGATGGCTGCAAAAATACCATCGGAAGGCAAAGATGATAAATCACCCGCGATGACTTCAGTTAAGGACAGGATAAGTTTCCTATATGTGCAAATGTTATGGCGGTTTTCATGTCATTTATTTAACAGACTCCTGCATTCAATGGGAAGCTTTAAACTCCAACAGCACGTTTCTTTGAGGAGCCAGTCACTACTGTTATTTACTACTGGTGTTGAGTAGCTCATTAGAATTCCAGCTAAGGTTTGGAGCACCCCTGTGTCAGTATGGTACAAACTCAGGGAAAAAAAATTCCTATAGGAGTCTGCATACTGTGCAACATATCTTCATGAATTTACTGTAATTCCTATCTTACAAATGGACTCAAGTATTTATCTCTTCTTGCCAAATCTCTTCTGTTCTAGCTGCATACATGCACGTGCCCTTTGAAGCTGGGGCTGGAATCCAAGAGTTGTGGCTCCAGATCTACCACTCTAAAATCTAAGTATCTGGGTCCTTTTTTCAGTTCCAGACATACCTTCTATTTCTATACATGGATCATAAATCTGATGGTTCATATACCTGTGGAGAACAGAGACAGCAAAACGTGGTCTATGCAAGAAACCTCCAATATCCTGTGTTTCTTGAAAATGTGAGGGTAAAAAAAAAAAAATAATGAACGGAGCACCAAATGCAAATTCTAAATTCACACTGCATGTAGAAGTGCTGCAATTTAGCCAGATCTCTGCTACTGAAGCTCTGCACCAAATTCATGGAAGTGTTTGGAAGGGCTCTCCCTTTTCACAAAGACTGAGTTAAGGACCCAGTCCACATGGTGCTTCTTTCTTAAACTTGTGCTGTATGCAAAAAAGGGATGATGGAACAAGTCCCCTCCAGAACAGACGTACTTTCCAGCAGGACATGGCAATGTGCCAGCCTGGCTGGATATCTGGATTTGCTTCTCTTCGGGGGCAGTTTGCCTGGCCTTCGGGAGATAAGGCAACCAGGACTTAGTGCCCTTGGTGGCTTCTGAGGTTCTGTCTTCCTCCAGTGCTGATGTCACGGGAGGGCAGGAATTTGCCTCAGCAGCGCTCAGCGAAACATTCTTGATGTACACACTATAGCCAGAAAATCTAAATATAAATGCCTACAAAGATGACTGGACTCAGGGTGAAGAATCTGGACTGTGACCCAGTTTGAAGCGTTGCTGTGTTCTTCTCAACACTCTGGCTTAGGGCACCTCCAGCTTCTGTTCAGGAAGCGGGGCTGAGGGAAGGGACAACCCTCTCCCGTTTTGCCCGGCTCTATCTGTTTGTTTCCAGCCTGGTTTATTATCAAGCCCTTGCCTGGTAATCACAACAAATGGAAGCACTCAGCAAAGTCAAAAGTTGGTATTGCTGTGAAGAGATTAGCAAAGGGAGATAGCATAACTAAGAGATGGGCAAACTGTGGTTTCACTAATGGAAACTATATACTTTATGCCAAGTCTCAGACTGCGAAATAAGGCTGTGACATAACCCAGGCAATTATTCACTGATCAATGTTAGCAGCAGCATGGGAGATATTAAGATGAATAATGTCTCACTTGAAATTGCACCTTGTGTTTTACAGAGGCACATCTTATTTAAGTCTAGCAAAAGCATAATGAACTTACAAACCGAACCTTCCTCTGGGTATTTTTAGCCTCTAGACAGAAACTCCAAGTGTACTTCAGAAGGTACTTCTGGGCTGTTCGCAGCTCCAGTAGAAGCCCATCCATGCAGATGTGGTATCACAGACAAAGGAGTTATTTCAAAGAGCATTTTGAAGTATAACTCAGCTAACACACCATGATCAAATTACTATCCAAATGTCTCCCTATTTTATAAGTGACAAATTTGTGAAAACAGGACTTGCTGAGGGCGAGTGCACGTCACAGCCACAGGTTTCCTGACTTCAAGAAAGAACTCCCTTTCAGTGATTTTCAGACATGATAACACAGTGTTATAATCCCTGTACTAACACGTGTCACTCATGTTTCCAGTAGCATTTTCCCCTTAGGAATATTAAACCATAATAAAGACTAACACTTGCTATTCAGAAAACAAAACCTGTTCTGCAGAGGTAACTCAGCTCCCCGGAAAGCGGTGCTTACCTGCTCCATTTCCTTTTTGGCCATGCCGAATTTATAGTGACCCAACAAGAACGGCCATACTTCCTTTCGAATCTCGTGCTGCACCCCACCGTAGTAAACTCTTCTTAGTAATTCCAGTTCCTTGTAATTCTACAGCAGTCAGGAGAAAGGATGGAAGGTAATTTTCCTCTGGCATGCACTTAATGCCAAGCGTGGAGACAGTGAAATGCACAAACGGCACTAAGTCCATTTGGCAACTTGATTCAAGCCTTTAGGACCCCAGCTCAAATCCAGCCTAATATAAGTTGTCATCCCTCCCATGAAAATAATCTAACTTTTAATAGACTAGAGTCACCATAAGATCAGTTGCTTTGATGTTAACTGGTATCTTTGCCATCAGCAGAGAAGCAAAGTATAAAAGAGACTGTAAGAATCGACTGACTCTCACTAGAAGAGGAATGGTCCCGTGCAGACTAGGAAACACCTGTAACACTTCCTGGGCTCCATTCTAAGGGACACGTGCTCAGCGCAGCATGTGTGGGAGCCAGTAACGATCATAACGGTGTTCTGTTACTTACCTTCTTGTCCTTCTGATACTTGCTCCAGACCTCTTTAGTCAGCCCCCCCGCAGCGCTGGAGGGTTTGTCGGGGGGGACGATGGTGTGGTTCACGAGGGCAGAGAGATGGGTTCGCACGGTGGACAAGTGGCGGCAGTAGGCGAGCCCTGGGGTGGGGGCGGGAGATAAACGGTCATAAAAGAGCCACCTCCTTGTAGCAGCAGCCCCTCTTTGAAGATGAAGCTGTGACATTTTAAACCCACCAGGAACAACCCTGCATGAACTAAACTTGCACTGTACTGTGTAAGAATGAAGAATTGCAACGGAGACAAAGATTAAATAAATCTTACAGAGACTAATAAAATCCAAGTAGAGTATTACACTGCACTGTAAAACTAAATTCTCTCTGAGCATCAGTTTGCCCACTGCTATATGCAAACCCCACAGATAAGGGGATTATGAAGCTGTGACACGAGCCACATCCCCCCCTACTGCCCCGAGGTGACTCACAGCAGTAAATCTGAGTTTGGGCTTTCTAAACAAACATCCCATGGTTTTGAGACAAGCATATGGATACCACAGGAATGGATATAAAAAGCTTCACTTACATCCGTAGAAGGCTCTGGAAACTATTTGCCTCTTCATGCTGTCACACAGCATCTTCAAGGGAGTCCTGTGAAGACACGTTAACAGGAGCAGGATAGGTGATGAGGACAGAGATCATCATCACCTTCATGCTCATCCCTACGCCCTACACACAGTTCTTTCTCTGCACCAAAATTTGTTTACTCAAAGAACAATGATAATGACAAATTACACTTTCTAAAGCATTTTCCCCAGCAGCATTTTGGCCCAAACCAAATTCACCTGGCGTATTTAGCCACAACTGCTGCAGGTGCATTGTAAAGGTCCTTGTCAAACTTGATGAATTGTTGCCCCTCACTGTAATTGTTAATGACTTGTTAAAGAAAATGCTTCCAGAGCTGAATTATATTAAACTAGACAAAAAAACTAGATGCAATTTTTCTATCAAAATGTGACCTGAGAGTAGTTTAATAGGTTAATTTTAATAAACTAAATATCTTGCTGTATAACTCCATCTTTTTATGTTAGAAACTACTTGACAATTGTTACTCTCTGTCTTTGGTGCTGGAACCAATAAAACCTTCCTGCTTTTAACTGGGGCGCGCAGCGAGTGCCCGGGTGGGCTCTGTGGCTCTCGCTCACCTGTCGTGGATGCAGTTGCAGCAGCTGGGGACGTCGTAGGGCGAGCTGCCCGTCGAGCAGGAGAGACACGAGGAGCCCTGGCTGCAGTGCTCCAGCTGCCACGACAGCAGGTTTGCCCCGAAGCCTTGCATCTCGATCATTTCGCTGCTGTCTAGGGGAAGAAACCAAGAGAACGGTACGCCATCAACCTCTTTAGTTCTTTCCCCCCCTCTTCCTTCTGTGCATCCTGACGGCATCATGCTTTGCTTCTCAGCAGGCTCTGAACCTCGACTCCACACAAGGGGAGCACCATCCTAGTGAGCTCGGAAATGCTGCTCTCTGAATCTAGCCCGGCCACGGGCTGTGCTCGGGCACTTCCCCAGAAGTCAGATCCCTTCACCATTTCCCCCCTTTCTTGCCCATGCACATCCCAGTTTATGTTTCAGGAGAACAGAGAAAAGGGTGCTGCAGTAACAACTAAACCTGGTTCTTGTGTGATGCTACGGTAACGTCAGTTATGGCCAGGAGAGACCATCTAACCTGACCTTCTGTTTAATTCAGGCCTCAGAATTTCATTTTGCAGTTCCCAGAATCAGCCACGTAACTGCTAGTCCAGCTAGAGTGCAGGCTGGAGCATAAAAGAAATTAAGACAAAGTGATTCAGTTATTTTCAGAAGGTGCGTCTTTCCCCCTCAGAAGCAGACCCTAAGATACTTAGCGCAGAAGGACAGTTCAAGTCTTACTAATGTCAACACTGTGTTTATAAAAGTAGGATTCTCTGCAGGAAGGTGTGATCCAACAGTACAGCGCAGCTGCTCCAGTTATCCCTGCTCCACCAAAGCTATTGGCCTTTTAAACCACCTTCAGGAAGGCTACCCAAAAAAATCCTCAGTTGCCTTCAAAAAGCTTCTTCAGCTCTTCAACTTTCCCAGCTGGCATTTGAGCTCGCGGGTTTTTGTTTTATAATAAATAACTGGCCTTTCAGCTCACCCATGATTAAAATTAAGGCAAATGCCATAGTACTGTATGTCACTAAATTAACATTTGTCAGCAAAATCCAGTCCCCTGGGCCGTGCTTTTAAAACATACATTTGTTGGGTGGTGGTAGGGGCAATTCCAAACCATCTCATGCATTTTAAATCAAGGTAGCGTAAAGCATTTTAGTAGTGCCTATTAGAAAGTGGGCAGAGGTGAGGAAGGAGTGGAGTAAAACCATTCGTTAACAGAAAAAGCACAGGCTCATGCGGAAGCAGTCATGTGTGTTTCAGTTCACAAAACAAAGTGTGATGCAAAAATGCTCTTCACCTTAATTCTTCAGGAAGGAGCTGAATGACCCAGTATTTATTGCAGCTTCGCATTGGGTTCAAATAAAAGCCATTGGACAAACATTTTTAGATCATTATTTTTTGCCTCCCCTCTACCGACAAGAAAAGTGGGTTTTTCAGTTTTAATTTTTTATTTTATTTTTTAGAGAAACAAGAAAAGAACCCCACAGAACCTAAAGATTCAGATGAAAGGTACCTGAATTAGTGAAGAATTAGAGTGAACAGCATCTTTTAGTTAATTGTAGTGGTGTTATCTGTAACTCCAGCTACATGCAAAAGTCGAGCATGTTGCAAAATGTAAAAGCAAATGGGCAGCAAACCTGCTACAACAGTGTTGTCATTATTGACATGGGAGCTGCTGGAGGGACCACAGCCACCCACTCCGGTTCAGCAGGAGCCACTACCCAAAGAGCAGACACACTCCCAACTCTACTGTCACCTTCAGGATTAAGTAAGCAAATGCAGGTACCTGACAGCCGTTCTTGTGGGATAACTTAACATCTCCATCTCCTGACTACAGGCTAAATTGTGTTTCTTATGCTCTGGATCACAGCGTTAGCCTCTTAACATGCGTATGCGGCAGTGTTAGACCTTCTTCCTTTCCATTAGCACCCATAAGCAGACCTCATCGGTTAAGACACACAGAAACTTCCTGAAACAATATCTTTTTCAAGGGGAACATGGTATTTTTGAAGTTTCTTTCCATCTGTACCTTCCAAGAACCCTTATTAACTTGGGCTGGGCTTCATCAGTTTCTAGGGGCTACTACCTTGGGCTAAGTGTGTGGGCAGCCTCCAGGAAATGAGGAGGATCTCCTCGAACATGTTCATCTCCTATCTAACAGGACCTGAGCACTGTACAGAGACGTAGGACAATTATTGTCTCCTACAGCCAGTCCCACCAGACCAGGGTTAATACCCATTTGGAACCAAAGTCATTTCTCCAAAGGTGTGTCTTCTCTGGAGCCAAGATACATTGTGTTTTTCTTAGGAATTGGAAATACCAGAAAAAGCACATTCATGCTAGTGTAATAAATGAAAAATATAGATAAAGGGCAAACTTGCAAGCAGTTGCTCTCCTTCCTATTT
>JAOXJM010000006.1:3919177-3957963 GCA_026413425.1 Tringa solitaria
AATGAAAAATATAGATAAAGGGCAAACTTGCAAGCAGTTGCTCTCCTTCCTATTTCCTCTGCAGATGTCAAACTTCTGACAGCTACTTTACAGCCTGGTTACAGAGAAGACTCTGCTTTTGCTGATACACTCCAGTTATTAGGAAGAGGCAGGGGCTGCTGTTCTGATCATAGCAGGAGCATGCCAGATTTGGCACATGCACACGCTGACAGATCCCCAACGCTAACAGATACACTTCTTGAGAATACCAGCTTCACACACCTGTTATGAATTGCTTTAGGAAGCGCACTAGACGACACATTTTGGGAGGGTGGAGAGCCTCACAGCTGATGATCTGAAAGCCACCTGGCCTAGGAATGCAAGAATGGAATGAAAGCACCCGACTACAGAAAGTTTTTGCCTCTCCAGAAAATGTTCTGTGCACACTTCTGCTCTCCTATAGAGGTACCCAAAGTGTGGGAACATGCCTCCTTGAGCCATCCCTGGGCTGAAATGGTAACTCCCTACACTGCTGCCCTGTTCTGTCCACACAGACACGCTCCATTTCTGACATTGCCCAGCACATGGCTGCTGTAATGGTTCACCTCTGATCCTTCTGGATCTCCTTCCTCTGGAAGGAGAGAAGGTTTTTCTGTTCAGCAACACACACGCTCCGAGGAGTGGGAAGATGCTGTTGTATCCATTTCCCAGGGGTTGTGAGTGTATTCCCAGCCTCTCTGCACAGTCAACTTCACCTCCAGGTCTCATGGTGCCAGTGAAATGCTTTTCCCTGTAATAATGCCAACACTGTTGTATGCACCAGTGGAACGAGCTGCAATAGAGCTCCGGGACACAGGGGGAGGAGGATAAAAACCTTTCATCCTATTAGGAGCTGTGAGGTTCCGAGAGCAGATCATTGATAGCATTGCGTGTAGCTTATCTTCCTCCTCCTCATCATCGTCAACAGAGGCAGAGCGGCTGGCAGCTAAGTGGTGGTAGTTAATAGTTACTGCTCAAAGAAAATAGTGAAAGAGGAGCATAAGAAGAGAGAACTCGACTCTGCGGGAAAGCTCAAAAGGACATGTTCAGCAAAGACAAAGGACTCGAATCCTGCCCTCTCCTTGAGGCACAAGCTCCTGTAAATGGGTATGAAAAATGTGTTTCTTACAGAAAAAAAGCATGCTCCACCAAACACAGTCCAGCTTTTGATTGTGCACAGGCTGTGTCCCCAGAGCACACATGTCACATCATGGCAATGGTAAAAGGTCCCAGTGCCAGCCTGCAGAGGGGGGGATTGCTTTTTAGCAAAACTCCATGGGAATTCTGGGCTCCAACTACCTTCCCTCCTTCACCACACCCTTACCAACACTGTGGCCTCTTCCACTCTGAAACCTGTGCCAGATGCACCTGGGCAGCAAAGGTTCTGCTCCCCAGCTCTCTCGGGCGCTGCAGACACGCAGGGAACAGACCTTGCCCTGAGGAAGCCCGGGGCAGGAGCCAGCTCTCTCTGTCTTGCTCTCACCAGGCAGGTCTGTGCTGGACGTACCCACAGAACCTGCATCCCCTTGTCTCAGGCAAAGGCAGAACATGCTTTTCCTGGTGTGTGCATGAACTTACCTGCACAAATCCAGAAGCCCTAGTAAAGCATGGCCACCACTGTGTTCAGTCCCCTGGGGTAAGGAGGATTCAGTTGAGATTTCTGCTTTTTCAGCTGCAGGAAGTCCCAATATGAGCAGTAAATCCAAATCCCCTGTAAACTTTAGGGTCTGATCTTCCTGGGAAATTCTTGCTTCTTTGCCAAGGAGAATAAAACCAAACATGCTGTTTGAGAACTAGCTCAAATGCCTTCCTGCATGTAAGGAGTTTCTGCTCACTGATGACATGAGGTGGTTTGGTTCTTGGGAATTCATTTAGTTTCCTTGGAAGGGCCTTTATTTATCCATTGTTAAGTTCTTGCTTCCAAACCAGGAAAACTTAGCCCAGGGAGTTGTTGGGGTACTTTAAGAGTTGAGTTTATGGCTTTTTTTCCTAATAACAACATTATGAGCAAGCAGTGTGGCCAGTAAAAATATCCTCACTTCAGGAGCAAAACTGCTCTTGGCTACTCAAGCAATGTTTTTACTTTTAGTCTCAGTTTGCAAGCCCAGGGGAGTATTTTGAAAACTTCCTCTGCAAAACACAGAGTAAATATAAATAAGATTCCCCACCTCGACTCCATTTCCGCTAAGATAATAAGTTTTACTACATTAAGGAAATCTACAGTGACCTGTACCTGTTGATCACAATTATCACACAATGAAGTTTTGTGAAAGGTTTTTTGGGGGTTTTTTTTGTTTGTTGTTTTTTGGGGCTTTTTTTTGTGGTTTTTTTTTTTGTTTGTTTTTTTTAAGAAAGCAGAACAAAGGCACTTACTGTTATCATGCTTGTGTCCTGGATAGATAATTCTGAACACGTAGTCTGTAGAAGTGTCCTCAGCTGGCATCTCCTCTAGGTCCACTGATCTGTTGCTGTTCCGTTTTCGAAGCTTCGGAAATACCTTACCCTAGAGAAAATAATGATTCCATACATTCAGCCACAAATAACTAATAGAGCACAACAAATTAAATACTGCAGACCTTTGGCATCTTAAATCTTAAAACTAAACTTTCAATGTTGGGAGGAGGTGAGGGAGAAAACAACAGTAGAATCACATAAAGCAGGTGGTTTAGGGGTACTTAACACAACTTTTCTCTGTACCTAAACCACAGCTTTTTCTTGTAATCCACAGGAATTGGGCACCAGCTACTTCAATAATCCAAGCCGCTGCCAGCAAGTACGTCCCAGTCCATTTGAGCCTCGGTCTCTCTCGTTTGGGTTCATATTTTGATACGATAGCAGATGCCAGTTCATTGCTCAATGGGGTAATGGAGGTGCGAACAATTTTTATAGACTATCTGTATAAGAATCAGATTGGACTAAATGGAGTTATTTTGCCTTCCACTTCACTATAAAGCAGCTGGAAATCAATGCCCAAACTCAGGGGAGCAGGATGCTCGCTGAACAAAGACATGAAGATCAGCCCTACCTTGCCCTGTTGCGACCAAAGGGGTGGTTCCAGCTGACCACGAGGCAGAAGACCATTTTCCAGGCAGGAGAGAAATGCGAGGAGGTGACCTCCTTGGGGAAAGTGCAGCGGAGGTCTCTGAGTTCCATCCTGACTCACCAAGACTAATGTCCATCTGCTTTCTGCTGCAAAGGAGGACAAGGGGAGTCCACACTGTTACATTGAAACCTCTATTTTTGGCTCTTACCTTCTCAGTGAATTTTATTCATGATCATCTCTAAGTAGATAAATAAACCTCTGTAAGTCATAATGCGATCTAGGGACGATCTCAGTCCTCTAGTCCTAAAGAAGCTCAAGATACAAGCAAACTGTGGCATGCACAAACATTAAAGTTATTCTGAACGCTAACATAATAAATAATAAAGGAATAACTAAACTAAGTCTCTGGTGTATGAAAAACTTGACAAAGGACACACAATGTAGAATGAAAATCAACCTAGTGAATATAACCAGAGGCTGTCAGCTTTATTCCTGTGAGAATTAGCAAGTCACATTCCCTGTTGTAAATTTTTCTCATCTATCTTCACTGTCGCTAGAAAT
Source organism: Tringa solitaria (assembly GCA_026413425.1). NCBI lineage: Eukaryota > Metazoa > Chordata > Aves > Charadriiformes > Scolopacidae > Tringa > Tringa solitaria. Next base: position 3,922,800 of record JAOXJM010000006.1, read on the forward strand.
TTAGCACAATAAAGAAAACCACCCTGGGCTCTGGATATTCTTTTAAGCGTAATAATCTGCTTCTTGTAGAATTTTCAAAAGAAGGTAAGTGAATTAGGTTCTTAATTTCCTTTTCTGAAGCTCAGGCAACTGGACCCACCTGGATAAGGGGGGGGGGTGTCTCTAAAAGCAGGGGGTGTGCAGCGTGGCTGTGCCAGCTCCACTCTGGTAGCCAGGAGCTGTGGCAGCACCACAAGTGTCTGTCAGCTTGTGCAAACAACAAAAGCCATGTTGTGTACATGTATGCCTGGCACCCGCCACTGAAACAGCGCTCTCCGTGAAGAACAGCCAAGGCTGTTGTGTTTCACGGCTGTCATTTAATTCCCCTTTTGCTTCGGAACTGGCACGAAGCAGAGCGCTGACGTACCCAGTCCGTGAAACACCAGACAGGCACAAAGTGTCCCGGGGAAGCTGAGCAAAGGCAGGCAAATGGACCTGAAATAACCTTGCAACTGTCATCCCCTGCCAGGCAGGATTCTAGATTTTACCGCTCGTCCCCACATGCCCATAACTAGTTAGAAGTGTTAATGACACTGAGGGAGGAAAAGCAACCAGTCCAGGGGCTCTCCTGCTTATGTATTTTAAAGCAACATACGTTAACTGTCTTCTAAAACAGGCTCTTAGTTGAAGGTCCTTTAGTCCAAGTGCAACTCAAATCTGACTTCAAATAAAACTTCTACATGTTCTTTGTCACTGCACTGTGATTTTGACTTCAGGCCTGTGGTAAGGAAAGCAACAGGAGAGATGTTTTGTTCCAGATTCCTCTCCCTGCACTGAGCAGAAGGGGGTACTGGGAACCAGACGGGCAGCGGGTGACAGAGGGTGGCCCTGGTTACACACGCTCCCTTCTACAGGTTGATGATCCCACCACAGACACGGCTGACAGACCTGCTTTTCCCCCCCCTCTCCTTTCTTGCAGTGGTCGATGGATGCAGGCCCACGCTTATAAAGCCAAAGCTTCTGTGTTTAATACCTGCCGCCGAGAGTTTCCCCTCGGCGCTGCTCTGCGCAGATGCTCAGAAAAAACAAAGCCCAGAGAAAAACCAAAAAACACAGAAAGCAGCTGACACCTGGAGCAGCGTTAGCAGGGGAGGTCCTGCCAGGCCTTTCGGTGAAGACATCTGAAGAGAAAGGGTTTGCCTCCTTGTGCAATAAGCCCCTAGCAGGCACCACATGAAATGGCAGCAGCATTAACGGTCACCGGCAGCAAGGGGCATGGGAGCAGCCCATGAGAAGCAGGTTTATGCTTACGTTGCTGATGGCAGTGGATGCAGACGATCTGGCTGAGTGGCACAATTAACGCGTAGTCCCAGTAAACGCTAATAGGGAAGGAAAAAGTGCAGGAAACATTTTTTCTTTTCCGTATGCAGGAGTGCTTGCGGTTCCAAGCACCCAATAAAAAGACTCTCCTAAGTTAATAACTGCTTATTAAATTGGGTCAATTAAGGTAAATTAATAGCCAAGTAAAAGGCAAAGGAACTACTTCCCCACAGCGGATCCATCTGGCACCCGCCTTTTCATAATCTCCCTCTCCCTCTTCACCTCCCCTTCCCCCCCAGACCCCACACCACGTTACAGCAATGCCCTGGCTGAGATTAAAACCCCGGGGCACAGACTTCATGACGGTCTCGTAGCTGGGTTCAAGGACAGCAGGTTCAGGTCTGTCTTGTACATGTGATTTATGGGCAGCAGCACGTAAATCTGCTGGGGCTCGAGCTTACGGACTGAACACTGGAAACAGCTCTTAACCCTTCTGGGAACAACCTCGACAGAGTTTAGCAATAAAAGTCAAGGGTACAGGGTTTCATTAATGTTCTATTAAAAAATACACATGAAGTTTTAGAAAAGGAATAGTGTGGATTAAGGGTTTGAGAGCACTGTCCTGGGGTTGAGGGAAGCATTCCCTGAGGAGACAGACCTGACTTTACCCATTTTTCTTCTGAAGCAGAATCCAAATTAGATGAATAACCTATCTAACGAAAGACAATGACATTGCAGGTCTCTATTCTGAGGCTGAAATTAGCCACACTTGCCAAGTGATTTGTGACCCTCTGAAGGGAGGTACTAGACCTGTAATGATGGGGGTAGTGTTGAGCCTTTTCTCTCAAACACCCGAAAAGCGGGCTTTTGTTTTCCTTTTGAAAAGGCCTTATATCCAAGTGCATTACAGGACCTTTGGACAGTTGCTTCATTTGTGGCAAGACAGGAGCAGAACCCAAGCTGTCTGACACCTCAAGTTAGGCACTATTCAGAAGCCCTTCAATTAAATCGGCCTCGTTACACTTACATATATTGCCAAAAATACAAGAAATAAACACTGTGAATGCTTCTGATCCTTTCCTAAACGCAATGACTACCTTTTCTCCAGCTCTGAATCTCCAAGGGTTCCATTCATCAGCTGATTTGGAGTCCATTTTAATGTCAAACTATCTGCTGACTGATGAAGGGAGAGATATCCAGGAATTGCCTCCAGGTCATCTTTCTGTTCACAGAAGCAACAAACAGACAATCCAGGTGACTCAGGTACACAAGGATAATTGTCACATTCCAGTCTTCCTCTGCCCCACAAGTTCCAGAGCAGCGCATTATCTAGGAGCTGCTGAGGGAAACCTTCACACCAAAAGGATTGATATTTAATGTTGCTATTAGAAACAGGGGGACAGAACACAGCATGGTGACTGGGTTTATGAAATACAGCCAGTATGTTTGTTCCTCCCTACAGGCCATCTTCACAGTTGGCACTGGTTGGGCAGTGAAAGCATTTGTCATGTCTTAATCTACCTCAGCATAACAGAGTCAACTGGGAAGGCAGCACTGTCCTCAGGACAGGATATTAAGCAGGTACTTGACAAGCCTAAGTTATGTTCTTACCTACACTGCTGCCTTCTCCAACCACAGCCAAGCAGCAGCTGTGTGTGTTGGCCAAAACTCAGTGTACTCACCGGCTGGACCAAGACGTTGTTTTTCCCATACAAAAGGTGTGTTCGGGAATTCTGGTGCAAAGACTCCACGTACTCTCTTGCCGAAGCAGCAAAGCGATCTTCTGACGTGCTCCCACTCGAATGCCGCTTCCGGATCTAGCACACAGACAAGGCAGATCGGGTCAGTTGGAACGGCTGTACTGGCAGGCCACTTAAACAGGAACATTTAGACCAATCTCCGTAGAGTGGAACAACTTCTGGAGCCAGGAGACCTTGCAGAAAAACAACCTGGACTCTTACTCACCCTTGGCCAAGGCAGGTCATAATTTCTTGTGAGCTACCTGGTCAGATCACAAGAGTTAGAAGCCACAGAATTTAGTCCTGGATCTCTGACTTTTCTACATACAGATAGAGAGGACATTTGGGCCCAAATGGACTTCTAATCCGTGATAAAGGCTCCATTACAGAAAGGTTGTTCTAGATTCAGATCTCTCCCTCCTGGGTTTGTTTTTTTTTATTAACCTGTGTCTTAACTCCGAAACAGCTACACAGTAAATACCTACTCCCAGGGCTGGGCGCTTCGAAGGAGAGTCTTGGCGGCCGTGTACTCCATGAATCCGGTGTCGCTGAACAAGCTCATCTGCCGAAGGGTCTGTCCAATAGTGATCTGCTGTTTTCAGCTTGGTGTACTCCAGAGCACATGGTCCAACTACGGAAACAGCCCAAAAGAGACACCTCCTGAGTCTGTTCAGGAACATACTTAGTCTTGTCCTGCTGGCCAAGTACTGAAAGTGAGATTTCCTTCTCAAGCCAAGCCCATAATACAGACAATACCTACAACAACATATCAGGTCCTATTATCTAGGGTTGTATAAAAACATTCCTGTAGGACACAACACCCTGCCATAGCAGCATTAGCAGCTGCAATCTGCTAGCAGGCATTCCATGAAAAACCAGTCCCACTCTGTTCTCTGACCCAGCCAACAATTACTAATAAAACTAGATGACTGGTCTCCCTGGGCTCGTAAGCAACAAAACAACTTACTCTACTATAAATAGCTAAACTACATGTTAGGGATAAAAAGTCACCTTTTGTAACACCGTCATAATACAAAATGTTTTAAGGAACAGTTTATTTTCTTTAGACTAAGAAGTAACTTTGCAAGAACTCACCTAGAAGAGAAGCCAGTATTGGGCCACACACAGGATCTGCCAGTAAAGCTTCTTTTTCATAATATTTACTAGGAGTAAAAGAGGAGAGCCCAGTTAAAAACTGGTTTTTATTTTTTAAAGCTCTTATGCCTCCAAGTAGCATGAGTCCACTGACTGACAGAATTTTTCTGTGATTACCAAATACAGTCCCTCCCACAGCGGGCCGATAAAAAACCTTTGTATCTACACAAGTAGATACACAAAGGGATCCAAACCCCGTGCATTTCCTGAACTTGACAGGTAGAGGAAAAGCAGTTGCTAGGTTTTCCTAGAAATCACCAACACATGCATCTCCTCTGAACTCCAGCAGAGTGTCACTGGCTCTCGTACTGATCTCGTAAAGAAGACATGTTGTGTTGGGTTTGCAGGTAAAGGCGGCTTTTACAGCATGCTTTGTCCTGAACTGTTTTTAAAGACCATTAAAATACATTGTAAGAAAGCTATGGAGTAAATAATTCAGCCTATTTTAGACATCTGCTTTAGAATTAGATCATTTCCTAAACTATCTCAATAACATTGACTAGATCTGCATGGAGAACAACAGGAGCCTAGAACAACCAGCTCAGTAAAGCTACACTCCAGACTTCTATATTTAAGAGGGTGACCACCACTCCTACAGATCCACCCTCTGCCCTCCACCAGCTGTGCAATCTCCGGCAAGTCACCTCCTCTCAGTGTGCTCATTCTGCCTCATCTATTTTTGAACTGAGCTCTTGAGAGGCAGGCGCCTGCCTTTTGCTAAATGTGTTTACCCAGTATATTTGATTTGGGGCTCTGGGCACTAATGCAATATGGAGACAAACAATAACTCTCTGCAAGCAATTTTGTCAGTTTTCCGCAGAGACGAAGAGATCCACACATTCTTAAACATCTCTTCCATCTGTGAGGAATAATCTTGAAACACTGTCAAGAACAATGAACTGCTACAAATCGTAGCTCTTGCGATGACCCCAAAGTCTTCCCATCGCGGCCAGACAAAGCTGACATAAAACCACACAGCCAGAAATTCAAAACACCCAAATTTCTTGAACTGCCATTATCCTCTGCTGTCTCTCCCACTAGATGGGGCTCAAACTCTAAACCACCTTCTGTTCCTCAAGAACAGAAAACCTGAAAGACTTAAACATGGAGCATTTGAGCAGTAATGTCACAAAAAGGCATGAGAACAAGCCTTGTGAAGAGGTTCATTTTATTCCCTCTGTCGGGATCTCAAAATCACACACCTGCAATTAAGGACCTGAGCCTAACTCATTTGAGTGGCTGGAGAAGACAGTAAGGTAAACATCTACAATTTACAGTAATGGAACAATTGAGACCAAACTCCCTTGACAAGTCTCTGGATGAATTATGTAGAAAAAAAAATTAAAAAATCCTTCTATCCATGTATCAGCAGACACTGATAAACAGGACTAAAATGCTTCCATTAACTACATCTCTGGGATGCAGTTACCCTTCACCGTCTCTCTGCACACAGCTCTTAAACCAAACTGGCATTGGATATCCCAGAGCAACAGTTTGCTGTGAACAGCACAAAGACCTTTCTTCCATTCTCTCTCTTTTCAGTGACAAGATAGATCATAAAAATAAAGCTGATGGCAAGGAAAACAGTAACACAAACTTGGAAAATACTGTGAAAAGAAGTTCCTCTGCCCTAGCTCTCCCTGTTCAGACTCACGGGCTTTGGACAGCCAGGAATGTGTCCCTCCAGTGCAGAATCACAAGAGCACCACTGCAAAGAAATCCCAATAGCAGTACCGATGTACTTTTCTGGGACCTCATCAAGCTTTAGAGTTCTTGCTCTTCTCTTCTTATGGGGCATTGTCCCCAGTGTGCCCCGTAATTCTCTATCAGTCATGAAAGGGCAGGAAGGGTAAGAGTTAGAACCACCTCTTGGGAAACCAAAGCTAATGCTGGACAGTAGGAAGCAATACAGAATAGGGAGGATTTGTCTTTTCCTCTTAAGGAGTCCCCGTGGATTACATCCATAAAGCACTGATGTTCTTCTCTGGTTTTGCAAGGGAAGATTCACTTTATACAAAGCTTGACTTTTCTAAAAGGGAAACATGATTCAAAGAACCTGTTTTCACAATCCTAAGGTTTTATGTCATTAACTCCTCCTGATCTAAGCTCATTTCCCCTTCTGCCATCTACAAAGGGCATTTTCTTCCCTGACATCCTAAAGTTCCAAAGGATTACTTTCGACTAATGTAAGTGATTTAAGCACTCCTGACCTATTAGAAGACATTTCTATTCCACTAAGGTCTAGGTCCTGTTAGAATTTGGGCACCTAATATACTTCAAGTTATTTTTTTAGCTGATTTCTGGAAAGCTCTATGGCTGTTAACATTTTTTGTAAGTCTGAACGACTGTCAGTGATTCAAAACAAAAGTACGTTTTTTTCTAAACGCCTGTGCAACTTGTTTTCTTCTTACCAGAAGTCTGATCACAGAAGCTTGCAGAAGACTTTTGATGAAATCTCTTGTTGCAGATACCTAAACACATCAGCCCAACAAGTCCCTGTGCTTCTGATTCTTTCCTTACCTGCAGTTATCGACAATGTACTGCACGATCTTGTCGAGCACTTTCTCGATCAGTGCTGTCCGAACCCAGATGTGTTTGATGGCCTGAGGTGTCAGGACAGGCGTTTTGCTTGTGGTTGATCCCTGCCTCTTGAGGGGCTCCTGCCCATTTGGCTGGTTTTTCCTGCAAAAGGAGACAGAGTAAAAGTAGTCAGAATTCAGACTCTCCTCACGGAGAGCTCCCCAGTTGCGTGTAGAGGTGTTGGAATACACAGCGTGCATCTGGCACGCGTATCTCTATACCAGCTACAGGACTGTGTTAGTGCTCACTGCCACTGGGGTGTGGAGTTTAGTCAGTCCAGCATCAGGGATTTTCTGAAAGTCATGGCTCTAGTGATTTAGGATGCCTCAGTTCTGAGTTATGAATAAGTCTGTAAAGATTATCTAATTCACAGAGAGATGCTAAACAAGCTCTACAGAAACCCCCCAAACAGGCCTATATTAGGTATCTCCAGCTGGGCTAGGTAGTCACCTACCAAAAGTATCTTTTCCACTTCTGGAGCTTTAGGAAAAGCCCAACGTTTGAGCTCCTCCAAAACTCCCCCAGACTAGACTGAAATGAACAGGCTGTAAATCCATTGCAGACCATACACCCCAAAGGAACGAAAAAACAACAAAATGTGAAGTGCAGCAGGAAATAGGTAGCACCTAATGAACAGCAGTCTGCTTCTTATCAAACAAAGCTTCAGACTTAGTTGGGAAAGCCACAGGGTAAAAAGAAGCTTCTTGTCTCCCAGCCTTGCCTGGTACCTTCACGCTGAAGGTAGCCACGGCCCTAAGGAGGCACAGAAGTTCCAGCATGGGATATTCCCACTGAGACCAGGAGGATTTGAGATAACACAGGCAGAGCTTTTCCAGGGACCTCCTGCCATACCATCATCAGGCAATCCCTGGGCACAGGCCCATCTTTTCAGTTTCTCTAAAACACCATATATAGCTATAGCACAGTCTGTGCTAGCGCCTTGGCACAGAGATCCTATCTCCTGCCACCCACAGAATGACAACGAGACAACTAAGGGATAAGCAACATCAAACTGAGAAACTAGAGCTATAGCAAATGAGCATCCAAAGCCAGCTGGGAGCTTGCTCACAGCCAAGACCCCCTGCTTGTTCCTGCAGCATCAGCCAGTACAGCAACAGGTCCACCCCAGAAACTGCTGCCTTTTGGTGGCAGGATGGCAAGCTGGCTGTACAGAGCAGAAGGCTTTCCCGAGCAGAGCACGGCTGTCAACAAGAACGCGAGGGCTGCTCAGCAGGGTGGTCTCTGAACCACGCGTGGACCTGTCATTCCTCTCTGTGGAGTTATCGCTGCCCAGAAAATCCACTTGACCCCAGTCCAACAAGGGGCAGAGGCACGTTGTGCCCCGGGCATGCTGCGAGAAGGCGTTTGCCGCATGAACAGGATGGTTTCCCCGTAGAGCCCAGTCTGCCGTGGCACTGCACAGCTTCTCGTGGCTGCGGCTGCAGTGTGCATCACGCCAGGGAGCAGTCCTGTGCCTGCTCTGCACGTGGGTGTCCGGCCACAGTGAGCACCCACCTCCCATCCGCTGAGTACGGGTGTCCAAAACACATTTTCATACTGACAACAATTTTCCCTGTACTTCCTCGGTGGCACTGACACAAATTACCACTTGTCACTGCTGAGATAATGAATGGCCTGAACAGATTTGGAACCAGAGACTGATTTTGAGGCTGGATGTGCTGCCTGGAGCTTTCCAGTTTCTAAAAAGTGGCCCACAGAAAGGAAAATGGATTTGTTCTCTCCGTTTCTCTCTCCTGTCACCTAGCAAAGCAGCTGAAAGGTGAATTTGTGTTCCCTCCTTCCTCCCCGCTAGCTTTGCCTGTGGCATGACATGAGTTATGTGAGACGAGGTGACAAGGTGACAGCACTGCTCCACACTGAGTACCTACATGCAGGAGCAAGTCACAGCACATGATTTTGTAAGAGGGTACCAGCCGCACAGAGCCCCCCGTGACAGCACTGGTAGGGCACTGCCCCCCAAATCTTCTCCTCCTAAAATAAACGATGCAATTAAGCCACGTGTCCTCAGCATAGCAGGTGGTGAAGCTGTGCCAGCTCTGCCACAGCACGTGACGACACCTTGAGATGGGTCCATACCCCTCCATCAGGTAACATCATGCAGTTGGAGGAGAAAGGTAGGCTGTGAAGCTGAGCAGGGGTAGAGCTTCTGCCCAGAACTGCAGGTTTGCCTTAGCTCTCCCCACGCTGCACAGGGCTGACAGGGGAAGACTAACGCTCTGAATACCTATGCCAGAAAATTTTCCCCTTAAAATAGCAGAAAGAAGGTTCAATTCTGTCCTAACAAGGAGATAAACCCATGTTACATCTTCAACAAACTGCAGCAGAAAATCCATGTTCTCAAACGATCCTGTTCTTTGACAGCACTGGGGTCCCCTTTCAGGAAAGGCTTCAATTACAAAGGCTAAATACATCAGTTGGGGGCTCTCTGAGTGACATCTGTAACTCTCCCCCGCATTTACAGAGTCCCTAGTCCTCCACGAGGCCATGACAGAATCTCTACAAGGCAACATACAGGCAGTGACAATCCACAACTGTGCATTGTGAAATACACACCACCACTGACATCAGAGGAATTCAGATGTGTTTAATTGCATCCTAAACAGGGGCTTTCTTAAGCCACAGCCTCCGGAGCGATGAGACTGCGACAGCGCTTCTGCCTCATTTTATGCGTTCAACGAAGCGAGTCCACCCCCTGCACTATTTCCTAATACAGTCTCTTTGCTGGGCATATTTTCTACAGCACTTAAAATCTGTGGTTGTTAATAGCTGAAAAACACACAGAATTTCTCCAAGAGAAACCACAGAATTTAAGTTCAGTTGATCCTTTCTGTGAGAGGACACAGCCCAAGGTCTCTGGTGGTTAGAGCAGGGTTCGCGTGGGCTCTTAACCGAGGAGGAAGGCGGAGAATTTTCAGTAGAAAGCATCCTTCTTCCCAACATTAAAAAACCTAAAATTAATAAAACCCCAGTCTATATCGGCAGGCACAGAATTTAAAAATATGCCAAAAACAGATATGTACCTGTTAAAAACTACACAACAAAGTTTGATAATGACAAGTCTAATAAAGATAAATGCCAGAAAATTACACAGCAAACTAAGTGCTAATTTGAAGAACTGTCAATAATCGAAGACTTCAATTCAACACATTGAAACGAAGGTCTCTTGACAAAGCCTTTCATACAGCAAGTTGATACAGATGCCTTCATTGCTGACCACCCCTTCTTGAGCTAATCCTTCTTCCTATCAGTCCTTGTATCCATCAATTTAACTATTTCTACAATAATACCCACAACTCTTCTGTTACTGGCTTGGCAAGGAGCATGCCAAACCAGCTTTTCCAGTGAGTCTGTTCTTCAGTTCCTTTTGCCACCCACATCCCTTCCCACCAACAGTCCAAACTGGTCCCCCCGTACCCTGGCTGTGAGCACTCTCTAAAATCACCAATCATTCACTTTTGTTGCGCGGCGTGGGCTGGACGCGCTGATCCACTCTACTGGGAAGGAAAACAAAACACCAAAGACCCAATTCCCAAACTCTGCCCCTTTGCTAAAACATTTGCCTTAGAGTTACAGACACTAAAGAGACAAAGCTTTAACAGACGTGGCCAAGCCAGACCCCTTTGCGTGTACCGAGCCGTCTCCTCATCCTCCCCATGCTGCACACATGTGGTATGAGTTTTGCTGATAATCAGACCTCAGCCTCACCTGCTTTCCACCTGCTGCTGCAGCTCCTGCACTTTCTTGCACACCTCTCCAGCTACCGCATAGGTCTTGCCAACCTTGGTGAAGAGGGCGGCCACCTTGTCGGTCCGCAGGAAGCCGGCAGCCCTGCGCTTCAGCATGTGCAGGAGACAGGCTTCCACAACCCCTGCAAGGAAGGGAAGGAGACAACGTTACGGGTAGGACCCTCCTTCGGTCTTCTCCTCGGTGAACGCCCCCTGCAAACACCCACCCACCGCTCAGGTGTGGAGTCAAGAGAAGAGAAGAGGGGCGAAGAGACAGACAGACAGACTAGATCTCAGAATCAGATGAAGCAAGCATGTCTGATCTGCAGCAATACGCACCTTGTAAGGTACAATAACATCAATGCATAAATGAACCAAAGGACTGAAACATCTCCCAGTATTTTCCACTCCAACTTACACGTCACTGTGAAAGAATTCCCGATTCTTCTAAAAATGAGGCCAAAGGCAAAAACTCTTCCCAACTCCTCCTGGCAGACCCATGTCCCCCAACTCAAGATATAAGAAGTTAGGAATCTGCTTTCACTGATGATCTGCTTTGAGCAGAGGCTCCTATTTATCTTTGTGAGTTGCTGCATCCATTTCTCCCACTTGTATTTGTCCATATGGTCTGGTGTTTGCAATGAAAAGGACTGCTTTTCAAAAGGTCATACTTTCCTATTATTCGCTACTTGTTTTTAAAATTGTTGCAGGAATTTTAGCACTGGCCTGTGAAGTATGATACTGGCAAGAAGGCACCTCAGGTAAGTTATAGGGAGTTGAGGTTCAAACCTGAACTGATCTACAAATGCAGAACGTGAGAAATTGCTGTATTTAGCCAACTACCGGCGTGTAGTTGATTGCTGGGTATCATTTCATCTACCTAGTGACCCCACAGCGTCGTGATTTGCAGAAGCAGGGTAGAACAAATCATCCTTCTATTTCTTATTATTAAAATATTAACTCTTCACATCCCAAATGGAAGTGAGATACCACCATTATGCTCCCCTCATTGGAAACAGAATCACAGAATGGCTCAGGTTGGAAGGGACCTTAAATACCATGCAGTTCTACCCCCCTGCTGTGGGCAGGGGCACTTCCCACTAGACCAGGTTGCTGGAAAAAAGAAGCAAGATAAACACAAATAAAAAACAAAATAAAGCTCAAGCCTTCCCTGTCTATCAGCTTTCCAACCGAGACTGTAGATGACTCATCCAGTCAAGACTGTCCATAAAAAGGTATGAGGGAGAACAGACCGGTTCATTCACAGGGAGGGGAAAAAACCCAACTTTATCTGCAAGGTGTGCTCTCTGCCCGGCAGGCAGGCAGGCAGGCAGGCAGGCAGGCAGGCAGCCCTTCCCCAGGCTCGGAGCTCAGCATCCGAGCGCCGCTCTCCCGTGTCTACCAACAGCAGGCAGCCCTGCGGTAAATCGCGGTTAGAATTGCCACATTAAATTTTCGTTACGAGTAACAAATGGCACTCCATCTGCTCCGACACACACCGCATCCCTCCCAAGGTTCAGCAGCTCGTTTGGAAAGAAGACGGTATTTTGTTGCGCTTTAAGCCCGACACTGTCAGGTGCTGGGTGTTTCCTGAAGGCTCCCCCTCCTTATCGTCCTCAACGGCCTCCAAATCCCTGGAAGTCGCACTTGAAAAGGACCCATCCTCACCGTCCAGTCCCTGGAAACCAACCTAAGTCCTACGTACCCTATTTCTTTGCTTTGCAAGGCTGAGGAAGAAGCTGCTGAATGAACAAAAAAATTAAGAGAGGCATTTATGAAGTATTAGTAACTTCACATTTTGCGTCTTATCACACTGGAAAAAAAGAACACTCTAATTGGCTTCCTGCTATTGCTCCCCACACAAATTAACCTAATGTGTGCTCAGAAAGCACAACCATTTGCTCTTAGAGTGCAGAAAACAGCACTAGAAAAACAAATTGGAAATGCAGTATGGGATAACCATGCCACTATTCTGCTTTTGACTATGAAGGCAGATGTTTTTAAGCCAAGTAACATTGGATAAAATCTGTCAGAAGATAAAATTTCCATGGAAAGCCCTAATTTCCCTTTGGGACAACCAGTGGAATTAAATACTGATGGCTCAGGGATTTGGGACTGTTCCTTTTTAACAGTTTTTATCGAGATACAACTAACCTGAGTTAGCAAAGCCAAGTCCTCTAATGGTACACCCTGAATTCATTCTCTGTAAAACGGAGAAGTCAACATTCTCTCTTCTCCTTCCTAGTCCCAAGTTTATTTAGACAGCAAATCCTTTGCAATTAATTTGATACATTCCCTTATTGCACGACCAATACGAGAACCAACGCCACTAAATCTCCGATTTCATCTTAAAATAAAACAAAAAATATGCACTATCTTAACAGCCTCTCCTCAAGCTGCCTAATCTGGAACATGTCACGCAAATGCTGCCGGCAAGCGAGCCGACAGCAGAGGATCGTGATGCACCGCGCTGCCACCGGCTTCTGCCAAGGCTCCAACACCAGGGACAATTCAAATCAACACAGGAAAACCCTACACACACGGAGCCACCCCCCCAGAAATGAATAACTGGGGAGGTTGGCAAGCCCTGTGGAAAGCAGCACAGCTGGTGAAATGAAATGGCGTGAATCGTGTACCTACTGATAATGAAGGATTTGGGGTTTTTCTCTTGTTGCTGGGTCTTTTTTCTTTTTTTAAATAAACAAGAGCATTTGAGCATTCACAGCATTTAGTTGATGTCTTCAGCATAACCGCTCATGCCACGCAAATCCACACCCTCTTCTGTTTCCAGGGCAAATGGACAAAGTTGCTGCTGTGTTAGAAAGCGGACAAAAGCCGTACTGCCCCATCTGTGTTATTCCCATGTTGCTGTAGCCCAAATAAAGCCTCACTGAGTGGTTCAACAAGGTATTCGTAGACTTTTACACCCACTATCTCTCTGAGAAAAACAGTGTGATTCACCTTTCTTTGTGATCCCTCCTTTAATTGCTATTACCTTCCAGTTTCACTTTATGCAGGACTGACAAACTGCTGCTCGGGTGGATAAATAGAGTATTCTAAATCCTAAAAAACTTTCTGTATTAGACTAAGGTCCCACTGCATCGAGCACTGTATAAACACATACTGAGAGACAGACAAACGCATACAGGTAAGACTGATAAAAAGTATAAGAAAATATGTATAAATTTATCCCCCTTTCTGCAGTGAGAGAACGCCATTCCTGAATACTTAGAAATTGAGGACCAAGGCGCTTAACAGCATTTTCTCTGGAATTAGATTTATCTGGAGGCAGAGGAGAAAGGTTATTCCACCTTGTGAGATGGACAGCAAGTCACTGTGTTTGTCCTTTCCATCTCATCCCCAAGAAGAGCACACCACTAACCCCTCCATGGTCAGGGCTGTGTTGTGCTGGCCCTGGGCTCCACTGGAATAACCAACCCGGCGTTCCCCACCGCTGTTTGCAAAGAGGGTCCTGCCCCGGCTGAACCCAGAGGGGTCCCTGCCCAGGAGAAGCAAAAACCGGACCCACTGAGCTCTTGTAGGGCAACAGTGGAACATGCCAACGGCCTCGGCTTCTGTAGGCTCCTCTTCTCTCAGGATACGAGCCTGATGGCATCAACCAAGGCTACCAAGCAGCGAGTCTGACACTGCTTGCCCACGCTGCTGTACTTCCCAACCAGAACTGCTGCCTCAGAAGACAGCCACCCTCTTGCTTCTTCATCCATACTGTGCACAAAAGCCTAACCATGGTGCTATTCCCTGGAAGGAGGACCAGGACACGTGGGCACATCCCTGCTTGACCCCTTTTAGTCATCGCCTTTTACCAGGAACCACCCGCTGCAGTCAAAGGACATCTGGAGGTGGCAAAGGCCATGCCTGTGGGTACACACAAGTGGGAGCTGATGACACCTCTGTGACCCAACGGAAGAGGGAGCCTCTGTGCATTTAGCAGAAGCCATAGTGGGGACAAGAACTGCTCGGTGGCCCAAGGGGTTCTGCAAGGCCAGGGAGAGCGGGACAGGAAGGACAAAGAGGGATGACAGCATGGGGATGTTCTTCACATGGCAGTCATAGATCCTGCCAAGCAACCATCACAACAACGCTTAACCCAGCTGCTCTTTCGCTCTGTCTTTCAATTAGAAATAAAGAAAATGAAAAAAAGTAAGGCAGCTTTCCGGATGCCTGGAGCAATGCAGCAATAATTGGTTCCAAATCTTAAATGAAGCAACCTGCCTTCAAAAATAACTGCAAAGAAGTGCACTGCTGTTGCTTAGGAAACAGGCTCTCTTCCCACCTTCACTGTTGTTTTTTTTTCTTTCTTTAAAACAATAAAATATTAATGAAACAAATTTAGTGAAAAGCACAGCAGGCACAGCTTTAATTATTAATAAATGTTGCAGCTGCCACGGAGGGCAATTTCCACAGTGCCTGTCCCTAAAGCCCCAATATTTAATTATTCCATTGTGACATTTCTCATCACAAGGACTTGGCGTAACATCAGTCCCCAGCTGCCTGTAATACACGTGTAGTGGTTATTTGCAGGGGGAGAGACACTGGCATTAGCTGCTGGATTGCCTCAGAACGTATGTTCCATGGGATGAGATCAGTGCACCATGCCCAGCCCCATGGGTACAGGTTACAGTCCCAGCCTGGGCCACCTTCAAGTCACTTCACCCTCCTCTGTGACATCCATGGGCTTAGGAAACAGTACTGCTTGTCCCCAACTTTCCTCTCCAGGCTCCGTTATAGAGGGGATTATTCAGGGAACTGACTTTACATCCCCATCTGACCGAACCTGGACCAGCTTTCAAACACAGAGTGCCTTTTTTCCAGTTAAACCAGGAAGCACTGGAGGAGGGCAGCACATCTCGCAGCGCAGATGTCCTCCTGTTCCAGGGGACCGTGCAGATGTCACCTCCGTACCCAGGAGCGTCACAGCACGTCAGCTAAAGGGCTCGCTGCCTGGAGGAGCCAGGGAGGGCCTTCTGCTCACCCCAAATCCAGCAGCAGACATCGAACCCATTGCACCTCCTCACCACCACCCACAGCCAGGTTCTCCGCGCACACACAGCCAAGCTCAGGCAAACAGGGAACTTCAGCACGTCCCGAGCAAACTTGCAGAAGAGTCACCTCAAGCTGCAGAATCTTTTAAAAGACATCAGGACCTTGACAGTGGTGCTGTAAGGGCTTTACAGATAGAAGACACAAGGTATTTGAGGACGTGTCCTTACCTTTTATCGTTTTGTTTCTCTTCTGTTTCAAACCAACCACAAAAATTAGATTTCTATTTTCTAAACACTGGATTGAAACAGTAAAAGTACACTTTTTACAGTGAAATAAAACAGCATTTACAAACTCTTCTTCCTGAAAACCTCTACATCTCCCAGGAAAGCCTCTCCTTTCCTGTGCAGGAAGCCCCCCCCCCGAGCCCATGGCTCAGCGGCGAGGCTGCTGACGCCTCCTGCATTCTGGTCATCTGCAGGGCAATTAGCAGCATTTCTTGGCCAGCTCTCAGATTCAAATCAATTCTCCGTGGCAGGCTCTCGGCATTCATCCCTTATAGGCTTGTGGGAATAGGCGAGAACAAATGGAACCAACTCAGTTACCCTGAATATAATATAGCCCCCTCCTGTTCTGCTGGACGGTGTCAGAAATTATAACAAATTTTAAAAGAACGCACAAAAGGGTACAGTGTGCACAAACACTCCCCTTCCCCATTCCCACACTGCACCAGGATACATTTGCCATCAGGTGAAATCAATATAAATTACGTGTTACAATCACAATCAGAGACACACACAAAAAACCCAACCAGCAAGCAATGGAGACAACATGAAGAACACGTGGTAGAGCTGGGGGGTGGGAAAAAATAACCTTGATGGAGAACTATTCTGGGGGAAGAGAGCTGGAGAGTTCGGTAAATCAGTTTCTGCAAACCCACTTTATTTTTAAGAAACCAAAAATAGGTAATCCCCCTGGAGTTGCAAACTGCAGAACGCAGAGCTCAGACCGCTGCTGAAAAAGACAGCATACAACACATTTCAGGGGTTACAGTTAGAACTTTTGGGACAGGAAAACAAAGTTATTTACCTATTTTAAAGAAAATGAACCGTTTTTCCCTTTTTGGAATCTGACACTCTGAAAAGACATAAAAAGAGATGAAGATGTAGCTGTTCCTGGAGGATTTGATAACATCAGGAGGACATCACCAGGTAGTTTTGTGTAGAAACAGGGAGTTTGTACACAAACACACAGGCTTTTATGTCTATGTCTGCATGCACATGGGTAAATAACTTGTGGAAGCTTTCTGAGCACAAGGGGATCCTCAGCCTGCCTACTGTCACTAGACTTACAACGATAAATACATACAAAAACTGACTACAGAAAAACACAGAATTATTATGTATCGACTGGAAGAGCGGCACTGCACTTGGAATAAATCAGCACAGCTCAGGTAATTTCCCTGTATGCTTCAGCTGACAGCAGCCATCCAAAAATTCATTAACTGCAGCCAGTTTTGAGGAACATCCCCTGCAGTATCCACTGCTGAATTTAATTAAGTGCAGATATGTTACTGATTTACAGTCCAAATAATCACGGTCCCCAACAAGCTTTGGAAAAATGTCACTTTTTTATGACTTCAACAAGGCTACTTGTCGCAGAGTCAGGTGAACAGGTTCAGTTTTCTCCTTTTTTGCCTTTATTAAAATCTTGACATGACTTAATGGAGTGTGAAATAAGAGAGCTTTAGGGATGGGGCTTGGAGGGTGGTAAGCAGAGAAAAGAAGGCCTGTGGAAAGATTATTTATGGGGTTTATTTAGCAGATGAGTCTTTCCTCAGACAGGAAGAAATACCGCAGCTAAATAACTTGTTTTCATGGAAACTGTGCACAGGGAATTGAATTCATGAGGCTGAAGAAAATAAGAACAAGTGAAAAGAGGAGGATGATAAAGAAGCAATCAGATGCTCATGATCTCCAGCTGCTGTTGCATTACCTAGCTAATCACAGATATGCCCAGTTTGAAACCAATTTTATTACCAAGTTATAGCATGCTCTGTCACTGAGAAATGCACACTGAGCAGATGAGATACCCCGCTGTACCAGCCAAGGAGCAAATGGCTGCAGAGGAGATACCCAAATCTGCTCCTTTCTCCAAAGGGTACTGCTTTGTGCATTTTACAGAAGAGGGAAAAACTGAACATCAAGCCTGTGCCGAAGTCTCAATCCCCATTTGACATTCTGTCTTCAAACGCCAAGGATTGCAGACTCTCCAGATATAGTTGCACTGCAAATCAGGGACTTCATGTGACAAATCCAAGTGTGCTCAGGGGACCCTAGGCGAGGATAACAAGGGGAGAGCTGTCCCACAGCCAAGCTCTCACTCCCACCCGCCTCACCCGATCCTCGGCACATCAGTCATCGAGCCCAACAGGCAGCAACCACTGCCACCCAGAAGAGGGATTCCCTCACCTGTCAGAACAAAAAGCACTGAAAGTACAACTAAAAGTTCATTTTGAACTAGTAACTTCCTCAGACCTCTGGTGCTGTGATTTAAATATCACACAGTATGAATGATAGAAAGGTATCTGTGATCAATTCTTAATTTTCAGGGTTAAGCACATAAATCTCTGCAATGAAAGAGTCCATATGTCACCCAGGAAGTACCCTTCGTTCAAAGAAAATAACAAATTACTTTATAGAATATAAGAGTGGGGTGGGAGGCAAGAGTATAAAAAGTAAAGTTCAATTAAATATTTTCTGTATAATCACAAGCTCAAACCAATAGTAGCAGTTATGTACAACTCAGGCTTTAGAAGTTGTTGCATCCCTTAAGAGCTACATGCAGCAGTCACCTGTGCTGATGTAAAAGTTCAGTACTTCCTTTCAGCATATATCCATTTTTCATTTCACCACAAGGCTGTGGACACCTGAAGCTCCAAGCTTCGCTGCAAGTCTGGTATATTTATTGCACACTCTTATTTCCAGCAGCCCTACCGTGGTTATAGAGAACATCAGCAATGGTGAGAGACAGGTCTCTTGAGGAGTTAAAATGCACTGTGTTTGTGCTCTGGCTCCTGTTCTGACTGGTCAGCTGAGAAGTTGGGATGCCCCATGTTAGATCAACTGGGAGGGCAAGCTGTTTCCATATTTAATTTCATATCCATTTCAAGCTGCAATGTCAACACCTCTAAGGTATTTATTACTTTTATTCATGTTTATGAAAGCACTAATGCAGGAAATCACTTGGAATCCATGCAAAGGAAAATACCGAGGTGACAGGTGCTAGCAGAATACCAACTACTTTTATTTTACAACAGCACAAAGAGATGTTATCTGTGATCAGGACTGCACAGAACTAGGGGGAGACAGTCTCTGCTTTGCAGAGTCCATCAGTAAAGTAAGCTATCATCCTAAGTTCACCTGGGCTCAAGCAACTTGTGTTTTCTCTGCACCCAGACAGGATACAGACACCATATTTTCAATAAATCCCTGGGGGGAAAAAATAGTCTACGTGGACAACCCTCAGTTCTAAAGATAGCTTTGGCTGGGAAACATCAGGGCTGGAAGTTGGTGACTGCTCCCCTTTAAAATCTAAAAGCTTCAAAGAACTCAATAATCTTCAGAAAACAGAAGTGTTTCCATTAAACACTATTAAGGGTAAATCAAAATTACTGAGGTTTCTCTAAATAATTGAATATGATCCAATTTGATGGTCCAGGACTAAAGTAAAACATTTAGCAGAGTGCTCTAAAAAGCATGACAGTATATTCACTTCTCAAACTAAAACCATGTGCAGTTCAAAAACTGTTTGATTTCACATCAGAGCCAATATTCATTCTCCTTTTTTTTTTCCTCTCTCCTCTGTAGCACATCACTCATTACTTCAAAGCAGTCATCTTTGGAGCACAATCAAAAACCTTTTAAATTTGTGTGAAAAAATATGTGCCTCTCCCCAGTTATGATCATCTGGCAGTCTCTTCGGCCTAATGCATTTATGAAGTGAGGTAGAAACTCTGTAAACTATTTTACAAGCATTATTCATCACTGAAAACGTCCCATTTGTTTTCCAAATAGTAGTAGTAATACAGGGAAGCTCCTGTTTTGTTTATGAGACACCTGGAATTCCATAGCAGATTAGCTACATTTTTGAAAAATATCACTGCCAAGGGTAGAAATCCAGAAAAACTAAATCAATGAATTGTCTGGTTGGACAATGTTTATTTACATCTATTTCTGCATAAGTCACATTTCTGTGAGCTAAGGAAAGAAAGAGAAGAAAGTGAATTATTTTTTTGTCAAACCTAGGAGTACTGTGCTATTTAGAAGCCTCAAGGGACTCACCTAAAACCCCCAAAGCATAAAGCATCTCTCCGTACCAGGACTGATTTCGGAGGCACTAGAAGGGTTTAACTCCAACTGAAACTGATGGGAACAGCTTGTTGCGTGGACGCTCAGACACTCCAAAAATGAGGTCCAGAGGAGATCCAAATCCATCTCCTGTTCCTTTCATCTGTTAACACTTTGCTGCTATACTTTAAATAGGAGGCAGAGAAAAGGCTTCTATCAGGGACTTATTTCTCACCTTAAAAACAAACAAACAAGAGTTTTCCACACTGCTGCCTTCCACAATTTTACTGCAAGTCTGCCTATGGGTATCTGGTAGTCTTCTGAATGCTTTACCATCCTGAAGCATGCCACTGGACAAGAACATCTGGATAAGAAATGTATTTAAAAAATAAATTTCTGTTCCTCAGTTGATTATTTTTTTTCCTGTTATGAACTTTAACCCAGTCTTGTAATTTAGGGCCACGAAGGAAAAGATTTCTGACTCATGATTTTTCATTGCTTGAGGCTGGTAATCGTGACGTTTGGTGACTCTGATAATTGCTTGGATTTCAGGTCCTGAACGAGAAAAAACAGAACACAAGCTCCAGCATCATGCAGTCATTGGTTCCTAATTAGATCTTCTCTTTCAAACACAATTAACTTTGTGCAAAATGGGATAACAAGTCATCATAAGACCAAGGAAGAAAACAGTCCCACAACTAACCACATTTTTTTGTGGTTAACCCTTATGTATGTGAGCAGCATAGATTCCTAACCAGTACTCTGACAGGCCATCCATCCCTGGAATGTCCAGATATCTGGTTTTGAGCAGTCACCAGCCACACTCACGTTCAAAGGTTTCCTGGTTTTCCACTGCCAGCTTTGACAGAGACGTATCCATGATTTTGGTTGAAGTCATTTGATTGTATTTCTACAAACGTTTACAGACCCTGAAACTTAAGATCTTAACTGATCCCTAACCAAGCATGTGGCTCCAGAGAAAACAGCCACACAATTGCTTTCCTATTGTCTACCACCTCTACAATGAGCAGAGTACTCATCTGCTTCAGGAAGCTGTGACAGCACCTAATGAGAACTGGGAAGTAACTGTTGAACTGTTTGGTAAAATCTTAACAAGTGTTTTGCAAATTAACTGTAATCATGTCACATACTAAATTGGTTCTAAAATGTTAACAGGACCCAAGGACCATTCTCTTTCTCAGAATTTGCCAGTCCTTCCACTGCGAGCAGATACCGACTGACACAGAGCTATTCCAACTAACATTTCCCTTGACTTATTTTCGAAGAAGGAAGCATCCCACACTGGTGATTATCCAAGCCCAGTGCCCCAGGGCTACGTGAAAGGAAACTGCAATGGATGGATCGGGGCGCCCACATTAGGTCTCCTTTGGAGAATGGAACGAAAGCCTAAAGCACAGCTGCTTCAAAAGTACTTGTGCCTGAGAGTTTTCCTCTGCTTTGTTTCTGAGACCAATAAATGCTTGTGCAGTCCTGATGTACGCAGACACTTTAGGAGCTCGAGAGGGCACACAACACGAGGTACATGGGGCATAAACAGTTTAATGATGCTTATTGCACCAGGTCAGCAAATATTTGAACGAGATTTAACCCCCCCCCCCCCCCCAATCTTTAAAAAGTCTCTGAGATAAAAACAACGGGACTTCCAGTCTCATGTCCTCAAAACCACCACACAGGCCAAGATCACTGGCATCACGTCCACAGAGTGGGCACGTACCCTGATGGGGAACGCTGGCAGAGTGCACGGAATATTCACACAGGTTAAAAGAGACAAGACAGAGTGTCCATATTGCTCTCCCTGAAGAGCAATACAAACACAAGCTCAGGAGTATTTCACAGAAAAAGCCATTTTCATTCTGCCTGGAGTCCAGCTCTGATGCGTCACAACCCGTCCTGAGTCAAGACTGCATTCTAGTCTCATTGCTCCAAAGGAAATGCAGGGAAGCTGAAGGAGTATGAGAATACTTACCTACCACCTGGCCCATCATGCCTACAGACCAACAAAGGAGAGAATACACCCTGCAGAGTTGGCCAGATGCTCACGCAGCACCGTGCAGCCACCCCATGGACCTCCTCACCCATGGACCTCCTTAACCCATCTACCTCCACTACGATGTCCAGCAACCACCAAAGGTTCCACAAGCAGCTGCTTCCAGAGAAGACTGAGCTGGTGGCTGGGCAAGTCAGCACTTGGGTGGTGTTCAGACAAGCGTCTGTTCATTTTGTGATGTTGGATGTCACCTGAAAGGACTTAGGCCATGGCTTCAAGGACTGCTTGCTAATGTGAATTCATTACATCACAAGCTCCCTCCAGCGCAGTGATCACGTCCTTCTTTTGTTTGAAGAACAAACCACATGCATGACTAAACGCAGGCACACATCATGTATAAACACCTTCATTTAATATTCAGATCCAGCTCTGCAGTCGAGCCGTATTACCTTTCCCAACGCATTACCGGCCAGATCATGACATGGATTTTGTTTTGCTCTTTTTAGATCTGTGATATTTAAACACAGCATTACTCAGAAAAAAAAAATCAGTAATTTTCATCAGTTATTAAGAGAAGAAAAGCAATATGCATAATGGAAATAGAAGCAACAAAACCCGAGGTTAATGCAGCCGGATCTCGGGGCCAGGCTCGTCTCCAGGCTGAGCTCCCCAGTCCCCGCTCACAGGAGAGATCTGCTCCTCGCCTCTGCACGTCCAGGCTGGGATGGACCAGCACATGGAATCGCAGGTTTTGCAGCGAGTATTCTCAACAAATCTATCCAGATAGAGCGGAAACTTAGCATTCAGAAAGAGCAAATTAACTGCTTGGGTTTTAGAGGGGAAAAATGTTTCTGGTCTGTAAGTCTGGTCTAGGTAAACTACAGCTTTAGAACAGACTCAGAAGGCAAAGATAAGTAAATGACACTTAGGTAAGGAAAAAGACTTTCAAATGCTTCTGAAGTGAAGGACTGTAACCTACTCTGGGGATAAATCAAATTATATTAATAACTGGAAATAGGAAGAAACAGCACATGTCAAGTATCTGAAGTATACCAAAAAAGATACCCAAAGTACCAAGAAAACAAAAAGAAGATAGGAGTTTGGCTGTTTTCTTTGGTGGAAGAGCTCCAGTGCCTTACAGAACTGGAGTTCCATTTGGTTCCTAGTCTACAAGTGGTCAGGTCACACTCGCATCAGCATCTCAGTACCAACAGGAACACGGGATGCACTTCAGAGAGGCACCTGGATCTGCAGATCTTCCCCTCCTTGCCAGCAAAAGACACAGTAGTAGGATAAAACCAGAGAAAGGTGCCTGAAACAGCAAATCCAGACCTACGGCTGCCGGCTGACCTGAGTTCAAGTTCAGACACCCAGCAGACCGGCCCTGCCACTGGCCGGTGGCCAGTGAACGCGGCCAGGAGTCCCGGGAGCTGAGAGCCAGGGGAGCGGTTGTGAGGCTCGACACCAAATCAAAGCCTCTGGCTGCAGCGTGCCCAACAGGGCTGCCTTCCTGCAGCTCCTCCGCCGGCATCACCCAGGCACAAGAGAAGAAATTTAGCTGCCACAATAAAATATATGGATATATTTTACACGTAACGCCCTACAGAGGAGCTTCCTATGAGATGAGGGGCCTCTTTCTGCAGCCATCCCCTGGAACCACAGCGATGGTTGTGGCTCTGAGGTTCACCAGACGTGCACCACACACAGCTACAGGGGCTGTCCCCCCTGCGGCCTCGGGGGTCTGCAGCACAATGTCCAGGGACAGCGAGGGAACCCCCCAACTCTATCCATTCACACCCAAAGGAACAAACACGTGCAACGCAGACCTGCAGTCCTCGAAGAAGGTTCAAAGGAAGCCTCACACACAACATTAAATACCGTTCTACAGCTCAAAATCAGAACCGGCTTCTTCATTTCAACCACAAAGGGATTCTGTACATTTTAATTAATGGGTTTAATTACTGGTAGCAGATTTAATATTCAGGCCAAAAAAACCCAAACCTTTTCGTGCAGTTCATCCCTTCCCTAATTCAACTAAAAACCTCATTGAAAAGCCAAGTTCTGCATGTTTGACAATGCCCAAGTTACCAGTTTTACTCATGTTTACTGCTAACCTTCCCCCGAAACGCAGTACCGACCCTCACTTTGACAAGCAGGCACGCTGGATTTACAGCTAAACGACACACATTTTGATTCTGGCACAACCCAGCTCCCAGCAATCCACCTGAAGCCTGTGGCAATTATTTTACAGCATGAGAATTCAGGATTATTTCATTTAATGCACTCAAAATATTTCCTCAAAGAGAACAAACAACTGAGACTCATTTCAAACAATAGAAAAATACTTTAAATTGTAAACCAGGCCAAGCACAGTCAACATTGTTATTTATGAACAATAACGTAATTACGAGCCAATTCAAAGTTCACATTTCTTTTCAAACAAACACACAGTGAATGTTGAACACTTTGTACAATCCCAGTTTCTACTTGTCAGCATCCCTGCTACACTTAAGGAATAATTACCCCAATCCCAATACGCCGTTAACTTCACTGAGGGAGATACTGTCTGGACAAAGTTTTCAGAGTACTTATCAATTTACCTTTTAATACAAGACATTAAAAATATACTCCGCATTTAATTACTATTATGACAGGAGCAGTGTCCTTCTGGCAACATAACCCATTCATCAGCCACCAAGTATACACTTGCTCCAAGTGTCTTTTCCAGGAGAAGGCTCCCCACACACTCCCTTTTCTTTTTCCTCCTCCCGTGAATAGTGCACACAAAGGGAGTGCAGAGTCTGAGCAGCCGGGGGCAGTTATCAGAGCTCCACACACACAGCACACAAGCAAAACATGAAGTGCATTGAACAACTGTCCTGGTGACCCACGATGCTGCGATGAACAGCGTCTGGCCGCCACAGATGCCATAACTGGGCTGAATGGCAGAGAAGGAAGAGCCTGCAAAGCCCTTCCCAAAGTTTCCCTTGTTGGATGCACATGGACACTGCAAACCGGGCAGAAGCCCCTGCCTGTGCCCCGCTGAAGGCCCCAGCTCTATGAAGTGCTCTTGGCTGCCCCGGCTCCCCAGGTCTCCTGTCCTTGCTGAGCAGACAGGGCAACAGAGCTCCCTGCACTCACGTTAAACACACCCACTGGAAATGAGGCAGCTCCTTGAAAAACATCAAAATGCTGGTTTCAAAGATGAGACAGTGTCACTAAGCAGCTTGAATTGGCTCGCTCTGTACTTCTGGAGTAAGGGATACCCTAATCTGGTACATCTCCAGCTTCTGTGAAACCTTCTGTACAATTTTTCAGATGAAAGAGGGAAAAGAGAAGAAATATTAAAAAGCGAGTTAATGAAAGATCTTGAGTGGCCACATAAAGGAGACCACTTGGAGGAAATCAGTCCTGTGAGATTCATGACGTGAGCTAGACGCCCTTGAAGACATAAAGAACGACACGTGGGTAACCTTTTCTTGGATCATTAATGAGTCAGGCATGTTCCATTATGTATGAAGCCGATTTAAAGAGGTTTTTAATTCTTTGCTTACAGCAGCATGTTACTGTCCGATCTAAAGAGGGACAACCACGCAGAAAAAGGAAGGCTTAGCAAAGCTGCAGGCAGTTTTTGGACAAACATAGTAAATGTAACGCACTGAAAGTGGAAATCCTGCTCACTGATTGCTGGCAAAGACACGTTCGGTAACTGGAGACAGACAGAAGAAAAGCTTCCTTTTTCTCCCCCGTTTCCCTCCCAAATGCAAAAGCGGGGAAGGGTGAGCATTCCTGGGGAGAACACGACCAGCCACGAGGACCTCAGGGGCGGTGGTGGGAGGATGCAGGAGGAGAGCATCCTCCTCCCCGGCCCCAGCGACGGCGCTGGTCCCTACGTCACACCATGTCAGCCACCGTTACCATGGAAACGGCACCAGATAACCCGGGCTGAAATCATCCCCATCCCGTTCCTTACAGAAACGCCGGTCCACTAAAGATGCGATGAATTTCCACAGAGCTCGCGTCATTTCATTATACTCGGATCGACAACGCAATGCCGGTGAAATTCACTCGACAGCCACCTGTAGCCCAGAGAAATTTGGAATTTTCATCCCAAGACGGCCCCCATTAGCCACACTGCACCCTCTCCAAACTGAACCACTACGGCTCTGGATCACAGAGCTAGATCTTTTAGAAATCAGAGAGGATGAAAGAATAACTGGAATGTAACTAGGTTATAAAGTGGGTTGAGAACAAACACAAAAACATCTGCATTCATTGCCTCCCCACGAGGATGGAAATGTCAGCGCTGTTTTCCTTCTCTCAGATCACACAGGGGAAGAGCGCCGATTGTAAGCAGAGTCACTGTAGTTACAACAAATCTCTCACCCTGGATGAGGGGAGCTGATGGGCACAGAGCCATTATTCCTCCTGGGCCAGCAAGGGTGGGACGGAGCTGGCCCAGGGCTGGGGAAGGGCAGTTCCTTCAGGAGCTTGTGAAGGTGAACTCACAGCTTCATCCTCTCCGCTCAGCGGGCTGGCCAGGCAGCACCGAGACTGTGTCTCCTATCTCAACACAAGCGTTTTCTGTGGTCTCACTGGGGTGATTCCAGGGCAGGAAAGGGCCCTCCTACCCATCGGAAGCCAACATATCTCCATCCCAGATAAGCTCCTCTAGACTTGTCAATGAACCCTACACGCCATGAGCTGCTCTTGTCCAACTGTATGCTATGGTTTGAATCCAGGACCAGGGAGACACATGTCAAGGGCCAGACTGTGGGGAAACCCATTCAGGCTCAACGCCCTGCAGCAATCTTACACGGAAAACTTCCTTCTGCTGAACAGCGGACGCTCCCAAGCTCTGCTCAGAGAGTCCAGCACGGGGCTGAACAGTGAACACTAACTCTGCCATCTCACCCCTGGAGTTTCTGGTCCTTACAAACCCCATGTGCTGTACCAGAGAGACACCTAAGGATGTGGGAAAAGTGGCACACCCTACTGAATCGGCACCTTCAACAGTCAGGACCTAGGAGAGTGAGGAAATTTTCAGGCACTGATGCAGACAGGCCCTGAAAATCAACTACCATGTATTTAAGACACTCTTGCTAAACCCAGCCTTGCAGGAGAGTAAAATGATTCACAAGAATTCTATATTTATAACAAAGATTCACTGAAAGTGACTCATGTACCAAGCCAAGCCAATTTTAAATAGAAGGGAAAAACCTCTTGAAGAGGCACATGAAACTGCAGTGGGGGAGGGAAGAGAAGTGCACAGACAGGAGAGCCCCAGCCAGGAGCCGTTAGCCAAAGCAACTGGAAATGGTTTCTCCATTCAATTAGCTGAAGTGATGGCAGAACATTCAGCTTCACCTACTTCTGGCTTAGAGTTAATTAAGTCCTACATTCACAGCAGCTGCTGGCTGGAATACTTCCTTGGGATAGGTAGGATCACTGGGCAATAATAAGGCAACTCATGGAGAGTTATTAGTTCTTCAGACCCTACAGAATTCAGAACACAAAGCCAACCGAAATCACAGTGGGAGGAAGGGAGAAATATTAAGAAGATGTTACAATATTCCTAATTTTGGCCAAGCAGATTCTAACAGAAATAGCTGCCGCCCCACTACCCCTTACATCAACACTGCAGCACATCTCACAGACTGTCATTTCAAAGACAGAGGAGGGACACACGATGCCAGGAGCTCCCCAGATCAAACCAGCATCCCACAGCATGGGCACCGGCTCAGGGCTCCTCCACCTGCTCTGAGCTTGGGACCGTTTTCCTCACTTTTTCTCCTCTGTATAGTACAAATATACAGTAGGTAAAAGGGGAATATTTAACATAACCACAACCTAAATGGAGGAAACAGCTGCAGTCTTTATTAATAGCATTAAAACATTAGCCAGAAAATGTGGCCAAATCTTGCATTCTTGCACTGAATACATAGGGATGAATAAATTCTCCTGAGCTGTAAGTAAGAGCTAACTGGGGAGCAGCAAGCAGGGGAGTGAAAGATTAGCCTTGCATACGTAATAACCACTCACAGCACAGCAAGTTGGAATTTCAGTATTGCCACAGGAAAAGGTTACTGTTCCCTGACTTTGGCTTTCAATAACGTGTCAATACCTTTTGTCTCCACAGTCCACTTGTCTCCAAAGCCAGATCTAACTTCTACTCGTCTTAACCTCTCCACTGTCAGCAACACATAACTGGGTACGCTTGGCTGCAAAGGCTCCATTCTGTGAAATCCACAAGTGTTCTGACTGGAGAACAGCCATCATCTTTCTCAGCATCGCTCCCAGTTAAATCTTCAACTTGAAGCACGACGAGAAAGCAGCCAAGAATTCAGAGGCCAACATACATATTTACAATTGTACATAGCTTTAATTCTCAGCAGCATCTTGCTGTGATGTTTCTCCACACACCAAAGTCTGATGAATAGTGTTAAATTTTTATTTGCCCTAGTAAATTATGGACTAGATTTCAGAACTGTTGAACCAGCATTCAACTGTTCCTTCTCAGGCACTGAATGAAGTGGCAAAGTCTCCAAAGGAGTACTTGGTGTGAACCTTTGGGAGCTGACCTCTACTGAGAATCCAGCATTGAACTGTCCTTTACCCACTCCCCCACCCAGGGTCTGCTTCACTCCACCATCACAACACACACATTTGCCAGCAAAGAAAACACATTTCTATAGGAAAAGTGAGATTACGTAGTGTTAGCTCTTTCGTTTGTCATTTACCACATAATGCGATGATGTGACTGCTGTCTTCATGTACAAATTTCCGGGTGACAGCTTCTTCCATGATCTGCTTTACCTGAAATAAATAAAGAGAAGTAACTGTAAGATCCCAACACAAACCAGCACAGCACTTGGGAGTTCCAGTTCCAACCTTTGCTTGCCCTTTCCCATCACCAAAAGACTACTAACCCATGCAAGTTACTCTTTGCAGGGAAGGAAGGGCAAAAGCATTTAAGAAAGGAGCAACTTTCCACGGGATGAGGGAACCTCTGGCAGAACAAGGACAGGTCTATTTGGGGTGCAGCCCTGCAAAAGGCT
Source organism: Tringa solitaria (assembly GCA_026413425.1). NCBI lineage: Eukaryota > Metazoa > Chordata > Aves > Charadriiformes > Scolopacidae > Tringa > Tringa solitaria. Next base: position 3,951,735 of record JAOXJM010000006.1, read on the forward strand.
GGATTATTTCAGTGTGCCCTCCAGAGAACTTCTCCAGCAGAATTTCCAAAGGGCTGTGCAAAACTTTTTATATGATTCATCCTTGGCCTTCCTGTATGTAGTTACTTCTGCTCATGAAACAAGATTATGTATTGCCATGTCTGCTTTGCACTTGCAGCATTCTGCTCTCTTTCCAGCAGAAAGAACCCCTGACTACACAGGCGTACATCCCAAGGGAGCTTCACAGCAGCCTCTCCCCCGTTTGGGGACTTTCCATGCCACATTAATTACAAACGATGCTCTCAAAGCTTTGCTGCAGCAGACGCTGTACAAAAATAATATAGCACCTACAGAGAAGAGAGCGCCTTCAGTTTTCACTTCTAAACACAAATGAACAATTACAGCAAATAAAATTATATTTATCACACTTCTTACTGATTTAAAGCAAAATTCCTCTCCAGTTTCAAGGCTGATGTGTCAAAGCCCCAGAGGGAATTCGTTTCAGATAACTGACTTTCAAAAATTAAAGAAGAAAACAAGCAAATCTTACAACTGGGGTTGTGAAGAGAGGCTGCAGTTACGCTCCTTTCACCTGCTAGCTTATTCCTCCCCGAACGGCCTCCTCAGCCTCAGGCCAGATGAAACCTCTTTGCCTCAACCAACTCATTTCTCAGACACTCATTCCTTCCTGGCCATGGAGCACCTGCTTTCCCAGATACAAATCCACAATCATTTTTGGTTTCTCTAATTTGTGAGCTATAATTACAGGGTTTGGACACTCTGCCTAAATAAATGACATCACTTTCAATATATGAAACAAGTGCTACTATAGCAGAAGATTTAACAAGATCCTCTCTTCTTCCAACATTATTTTTTTTTTAACTTGAAAACAATTTTTACAGCAGTCCTGGAATCCAACAAATAGCGAGCTATCCGGCAGGTAGTCACTGTCTGGCTACTCTTTACCACCAGGGCCAGCAGCATGGCCATATCAGCTTGGTCCGACCCGAGCACCAGTGCAAGCTGTAGAGCAATGTCCCCACCAGCCTGTCGTGGGGGCCAGGTCTGGGTGCCACGGGGACCTCCAGCCACGCTGGCAACTGGGCACTCAGCTCTCCTTAAGCTGCATCTGGTACCCGAGACGACCAGTTTAAGGCTCGCTGGGTTACCACTTCTTCACAGCTCTGACAAGTCCAAAGGTTTGAAGCCTTCGCCCTCGGCGCTGGAAGCAAGAGAAGCTGCAGGTGGGATGCTCCGTGGACAGCTGGGCTCTGCTCTTGCACTGATGATACAGCAGCTGCCTTCTCCAGTTTGGAGGGCTTCCTCCTCCAGTGAGATCATTTGCAAGGCCAATTCTGGATGCTGTTATCAAGTGTGCCTCCCCCGTGGCAATCCTCTTGAGGCCTCCATGCCCACCCCTACACCCCCACCCCGGCTGGCAGCTCCAGCACTTGCTGCACGAGCCTTTCAACACATGGCATTCTCCTCGCCCCAAATTCTGGATCAAGTTCATCTCCACAATTTGAGCTTCTTATCAAACAGGAGCCCTCTGGGTTGCAAAGCGAACATCGGGGGGGAAGCAAACCTATAAGAGTTTTTTAAAGTAGAACATGTTTTAAATCTGAGGACTTCAAGTCTTTTGCACTGTATAAATCCTGGCTCACTGTTCACATACTGAAGCTTGACCATATAAACTCCTAACAAGGCAAGCTGTTTCTTTCCTGTGGCATTTCTGAGATGGCTATTAGGTCTTTGGACCTTACAGCAAAGCAGCGGAAGATGGGAGAGTAAGAGAGTATCAAGAAGCAAAGGTGTGAGAGGGTCTCATGGATGGGATCTGACACAGGAAGCATCTGGATTATCCTGTCTATCCAGCGATCCCCTTCTCACATTTTTATTGGCATCACTGTGGATTTACAAGCTTGATGTCTGTTTGTCCTGGCAGGGACGCAACAACACTTCTTCCAAACCTCACCTAGAGGTTTGAAATCACCTAGATAATGCCACCTTGGCAGAGCACAGCTGAGCAAAGGGAAGGGGACAGGACAGCAGCGCAGCTCTGCCTTCCTAAATTCCAGCTTGGACCCTGACATGCATTTTCACAGGTGGGAGGCAGCACGTTCCAGCAAACATAGCCCGCAGTGGAAACGCAGAACCACTGCCATCCACTACCTCCAGGTCAGCTCCTCTCTGTGCCTTGGCCAACCCATCTGTGAAAGAAGGAGAGTGACCCAACCCTTGCAAGCTGTTCTCATTCCACTGGATGAAAACTACCAAATGAAAGGCCAGATTTACTAAAGGGAAAAGCACCTCAGAGTGCCACTAGCATTAGTGTGGACAGAGGAGGAAACAGGAGAGAGCTGCACCAGAGTCAGTCGTGCCCCCACCAGGACTCAAGTTCACGGACATGAATTCAGGCACCATCCAGCACTGCAGGCTGTGATTTCAGTCTCAGCTCTCCAGAGAACCGTAACTGGAATTCAATTCCCAATGACAGGGAGGAAGAAGAGTCATTTACCAGGAGCAAGAGCTCTGGAGCTCAGAGGCCAATTCACTGCTGCCACACATTTCCCAGGCGTACCCCAATCATTAGTCTTTATTAGCTCAGTGTGTTACTTAGATCCCAGTCTGTAGCCCAGGAACAAAAAAAAAAAAAATAAAGCATGTAAAAAATTAGAAAGAAAAAAGTTTCAGATGCAATAATGAACCCTACTTTTACATAGCAGGACCATACAGTCAGACATTGGCAAACTTTGAATCCAGGACCTCCAGAGTGAAGCAGAGCAGACAGGCAATCAGTGTCTGTTCCCAACTGCCACCAAACACAGAGCAACCTCTGCACATCTTCTGGAGAGTCAGTGAATGTTATTAGAAAACATTTTCAGGGCAGAGACAGTAGATGTGAAGATTCAAAAGCTGAAATGCAGTGTTCTTCAATCCCACGTCATTCCTCACTGCCACGTAATTCAGGGACGCTCCAGGCAAGGAACTAAATCAAATGTTTCTGATCAAATGGAACACAACCCATTTTTTTTTCCCTTGCAATTTTGTGCAGCTCTCTTTGTGGGGAATCACGCTGGTGTGTCTCTGTGTTCCGGGAAGGCACCTGTCAATGAAGCTTTCGAGCATAAGCCTACACAGACACCCACTCGCAGATACTAGTGGACCTGACCAAACTGCAGATTAATCTCGTTAAAAGAAACATCAACAGCCTGCCCCCCCGCATTCACCCACCCACCTGCACAGGTAGAGAAATCTGTTCAGGCTGCTGAGCTGCTCTTTGTGCAAGGGACGGAGGGCTACCACCTCCAGATGGTGCCAACGCTGTGAACAGAGACCCCCTCAGGGAGGGACGTGGCCGAGGCACAATACAGGATCCCTCCATTCCCTTGGAAACATCCTCCCCTTCCCTGGAAGATCGATACAGGATCTACTCCTATTAACCAGGCTGTTCATTCACGCCTGCCAGGAGGCACAAGGATGCCGAAAAGCAGCAAGTGGAGCATCGACTCCCGTGGGTTTTGGTCTCCCCGTGAGCCAGCGGCACCGCACCAGGGGAACCCCGGAGAGACCAACCACAGGCTCAGAAGGCATCCTGCTCTCCCTGGAAAAGGGAACAGGCTCCCTGTGCACCACGTTTACCAACCACTGGAGAGCAAAGATGGGAAAGCTCTGCCTACCCAAGTAAAGACAAGAGGAGTGAAGAACATCCTGGTGATAGCACTATCCAGGTGAAGCAAAGCTCCTCGAACAGAAGTTGATCAGCCTTTGCATGATGTTACGATAGATCACTGCTCTGACTTCCTCCTACGACCTACAATGGCCAAAAACTTCCAGAAGCAGCCAAACACCAAACATTTGTTTTGTTTTGTTTCACCAAAGAAAACACAAGAGAAATGCATTTATTTTTTTTAATTTCCATAAGGAACTTGTTAAAATGGAAATAAACTCCAGTTTTGCAGCAACCTGCTTGTACAAGAGATCAATAAAATGAAGACTACTAAGACATGACATACACTGACTATATACGAACTTATTCACAAGCCCAGGGCTGGAAGAGACCCACAGAGGTTGCCTTTCCCATCCTCTGTTGAGTTCCTGGTCCACTCCAGTGAGCACAGGCAGTCAGGACCTGCCCTACTGCAATTTGGCTAAACTCTGACAATGCTGGATTTCCAAGCCAGGCAGACCCACCTCAGCTCGACATAGCTGCAACCTTCAGGGTTAGGAACAACCTTTCAAATCGGCACCGCTCTTTCGGAACACAGGTTGCAGTGCTTTCCTCAACCATGCGTCATGATGGGACGCTGGAGAAGCCCCACAGGGACAATGCAGCATCGGAGGCAAAGAACAGTGCTCATAAAATCCTGGAATAACCACGACCACAGTTAAAACCCACAGCATTCTTTTCTCAAAGGAGAAAACCTTGTGTCCAGCATCCATACCTTCTTTAGCTTGTGTAGTTACTGTTCATCTCATTCACTGATCGCTCCTGCTGCACTGACTCTTTGGTACTCTCCATGAAGAACTGGGTGGTGTAAATACAAGCTGTTAAATAAAGTACTATATTTCTGCTCAGAAGTGATTGCAATTGTGTTTCTGAAAGGCTCTGAAATTTTTCAAGGTGAAACTGCTAAGATTATTGTTATCCAGTTTGTTTCACAGCTAGAAAGAGTGCTGTGTTTAAATCCAGAAATGGCAAAAAACCTCAATTTCAGTAGGTACAAGGAAATGGCCAGAGAAAAGCCTGGTTTATGAGTCTGCTTGTCACAACAGATTTTCCTGCAGAGAGAGATAAATGTTTGAAACGTGAACTTATAAGCAGCCTAAGCATGAATCCCGGTAGAGTTAAATTTTCAAAACACATTACATGTCCTCTTTCTATTAGAGCCAACAAAATACACTCTTTACCAGTGGGAATTGAAAGTCCATCTGAGAAAAAGCAAACAACATTAAATTTTCCCAAAGGAAAAATGCAGAAGTTTTTGCTGAGAGGGAGAGACAAAATAAAACAAATAAAAAAAACCCCCACTTTGCACCAAGTGACTTTGGAGACAACCATTTTATATTGTGCAAAGAGAACTGTATTTTAATAGGCTTGCTGTAAACAACACACAGAAATAATATGCTTACTCTGAACTCCATGAGATATTGAGGTTACGTGAAAATAATTTAATGGGAGGAAGAGCCTGGGTTTAAAGGACAAGGGAAGGGAAGGATCGCTTTGAGAATGGACATGGATTAGTAAAGTTTTCAGAATAAGACCACCAACACACAACATGCATAGCTGTTTAAGGGGCTATGTGAAAAGTCACACAGAATAAAAACTGAGGTTGAAAATTCTAATGGAAAAAGTTAATGACCATTGTTAAGGGCAGCGTAACCTGGTGGTTGGTATACCAGCTGTTTGCATTCAACTCCTGGCTCCACTGATCGATTATGTAAAAGAAACATAAAATCTCAACTTCAGTGTCTCCGACAGCCTCCTGATACCATTTGTCTTAGTGTGAGCAGAACAGCCAGGGTCCCCTTCCGCAGGTCTGTGCAGTGCACAGGTGAGAGGTGTTACCTTAACGGGCAGGCAATCACCAAAGAGCTCTCAGAACTGTTTCAGGATGGAAAGCTCTGGGCTACCCCCAAAAAGCCAAGCCAACATAAATCCTCTGAAAGAGCATTTGTGAGGATTTGGAGAAAAAACCCCAACATATCAAAGACAAAACAAAAACGCACATGACAGAGAAGGTACAAATAAGACTTTGAAGCATTATTCAAGTAATTTAAAAGCTAGAGTCCAATTAAAAAACATTTTAGAGACTTTAAAAACAAATTAGCCTCAGATTTTTTAATTATATACCACTTGTTCTCCTTGGCTGGAGTTGGCTTGGAACATGAAAATCCATTTCACTCTCAATCTCATGCATTAGCACAAGATTGCACTGTTCAGAGCTGGAAAACATTTCTCAAATTTATTTATATATTTAAACATTAACCCAGGAGAGCAAGCGCATACACTTTTAAATCAAACCTCACACTACCGTGGCTCAAAGGTCCCAGTTTAAGCTAAAATTTCTAACTGAAGCGGCAGCGTTCAGCTGGAGAGCACACAATGGTTAACACCTGCAGCCAGGTGCCGGCCGGGGCATTCCGGGACACGGTCCTACCATTTTGTGTACTCTGCCTGCACTGACTGAAACCTCTGGTATTTTCTGCTTTCAACGCTATAACAAATATTAGGACACCAGATTCAGGC
>JAOXJM010000006.1:3959388-3976275 GCA_026413425.1 Tringa solitaria
GGCGGAGGGCGGGGCCGCACCTGCCGCCACCGCCCGGGCTGCGGGGGCGCCATGGCAACCGCGCCGCGCGCGGAGCCGGGCCCGGGCGGGAGCCCGCCAGCCCCGGCCCTGAGGTACGGACCCGGGGCCCGGCCCTGCTCTCCTTCGGTACCGGCCCGGTCCTGAAGGAGCCTCGGCCCGGGTTGGGCCCTGGAAACCCAGATGTTCAGTACCTCACACCGGCTTCTCTGAAGAAAGGGAGGGAGTTGAAGCATCAGGTCAGTGACACATTAAATCTACTTTTTGTAGTGCCGTTTTCCGTATTTCCCACTGAAAGGGCGAACAGTGTACTCAGGTCGTTTGATCCACTTTCTGACGCTGGCAGAAGGACCAGGGAGGCCCAGGAAGTGCTCAAGCTCTTCCTTCTGAAGCAAATAATGATGTAGGGGAAATCAGGACTCAAACCCAAGCTCTCTCTCAGCGAGTCCTCCAGCTACTGCTGAAAATCCCACATTATTGTGGCTGCAAAAGCTGCCACAGGACCACCCAGGCAAAGGGAGAGCTCCTGAGGGGACAATGTAGGAAACAGAAGAGATGGGAGGCAGGAGAACAAGATGGATCTTCGATACCACAGGCAGAAAAAGGAAAAAGAAGACAGGAGTTGTTCCACCATGAGCGTGTAGCTCTGTGCACAGCTGAGAGGCAGCAGGTAGAGGAGACTGGATCTCACTACTCAGTCACAAAAACCACAAGTCCTACAACCATGAATAAAATTAAGCTATTTCTACAAACTCTCTTTCAACAAAGTCAGGGTAGGAGCACCCACCTTACCAGGCAAACCAGTTATCCCCAACACAGCTGTGGGAAAGAATAGCCAGCATCCACCAGAAACCACAGCTACCTGAGAGAGGTTTCTCACATTTCCGAATAGAAGGATTGTTCAACTGCTTTCAAAAACACTCAGATACTTTGTGGAATAGTTTTTGCAGGTGTTGCTCACAACAAAAATCTACAGCTTAGCTAAGAAAGCAGAGTAACAGCAGCAAAGAAAACAGCCGAGTAGAAAAGACAGGTAAGAGATTATGTTGGCTACCTCAAAAGCACACCTACTGCAGAACACAGACTGAATCTCTGGTTATAATCCACTGCTAAGTTAAAGATTTTCAAAATAAAAGTTAGCTTACCTTTGTGGAAATACAAATTGCATGTAGACCTAATGAGAGATCAAAATGCTCTGTGATTCTTATTAGGAAATGAAGTTATTTCCATGAACATGAAAAACCACTGCAGCCAATTAATTGTTCTACAATTAAAGGAAAAGCCCAGAGAAAATTAAAACCAATTGTCTGCCATGCACCTGTAAGTACAGACACCTTCTACAAAGAGCCTGCACTTGCAGGGTGAAAGGTAGCAACAACTCCATATAATACAAAAGCCATTTGCTGATACAGTATTTCTGTGATTTAGGAATCCTAAATACTTGGTGAGTATCACAACTACAAGGCAGAACAAAAGTGCAGAGACCAACATTACAAATAAAAAGTTATGGTGCTGGAGAAAAAAAAAATCACAGAAGAGAAAATATAACACTTTATTAAAAATTAGTGTTCTGTTTCCATTTAATGCACTGATAAAAGAGAAAACACTTTAATCAATAGCTAATATGATTACTGCATTAACTAAGTATTTTATCCATAAGGCTGACCCTTAAAAGTTAGACATAAAAATAAAACAAAGCCTGATGCTACAAGAAAACAGCTTGGTCACATAATGTCACTTTAAACAAGATAAGCAATCATACTTGCTATCCTCTGGATAAAAAATATTATAGAAATCCAAAGTCCTTTACTATTATTAAACAAATTAAGCTTCAACATCCCTCTGAGGTAGGGGAGGGTCTTACCACCATTTTATTACAGATAAGGAAAAATTATGCACGTACAAAAAAACCTGACTTGCTGCATGTCACTGAGTTAGTGGCAAAGCTGGAAACAGGCCTCATGCCCACTCATCTCTTAATAAAACCTCAGTTATCCTAACAGAATGGGTGGTGTGAAATTTGGCTGTAAAGATTTAATGCCAAGGATTGTCAGAGGATATAACCTAATTGTGTGAAGACTGCTGGGCCAGACTCACTGGGTTAAGTTATACTTCATAAGTATTTCTAAGAGTGAATTGTGTATGAAAATTAAAAAAAAAAAACCTCAAGAAAAATAAAAATCTAATCAAAACTACAATAAGCATTGCCTGTTCCAAGCAGAATTCAGCTTTTCAGTAACCCCATAGTATCAGTCCCTCCAACATGCTCCCAGTCTCAGTCATTTTTTATTTTAACCAAGAAGTGCAAGAGAAAAAAAGCCATTGGAATGGAACGTTACGATAGGATAAATGTCTGCTGTTCCAAAAACTAAATGTCAAGGTGCGGGTTAAACATTTAGTTTTGTCTCGGCATTTATCACGCAGCTGGAGGCTGCCACCCTGCAGAGCTCTCTCTTTTGTGATTATTGCCTAATTAACACTGATACGGAAAAGCTGTTTAACATAAGACACTCACTCAAGGCACCAAGTCTCCTTCTCTGTAGAAAGACTGAGGCTGTTTTGCAATACGTGAGGCCCCCATTATGGAAACATGCAACCCTTTATTACAGTACTTGTATATAGATGTCAGTTAATGTTTTCCATTCATTCTCAGCTTACTAATATAATACTTGAATGCACAAAAGTTCATGTAAATTTAGGAGTAGAAAGGACAGTAAGGTTTCCAAAAGAGCTGCAGCAGCTAATGAGCGCTAGCTGATACAGTTAGAATTTATACATTACAAATGAGGCAAAAAGGGCATTTCTTCCTAAAGGCTACTATAAATTCCCAGGCACATCAGTAAACACATCCATTGATGATGGTCTATGTAGGAAGTCATTGCAAGTCTTTTAACTTGCAGACAAATGTATATAATTAGAAATCTATATTGTCTTAATAGGGATCATAATTTGTGATATTTAAAGCCAGCAGAGAAGAGCCTTAGGAAGCACAGCTGTTTGCTCTCTCTGGAAGTGGACAGCCCACTACAAATAAGAGAATGCTGCAGTTCAAAACTGCATTATGCTTTTCAGTGCTGCTTTTTCTCCATTATACCAGGTTGTAGCAATATGTTCTAAAATTCTAGAATGTTCTTGTCAAAACAATTTATAGCCTTTCATTAAGTAAAGGACGATTAAGATGAGAATATGAAGCATGTGTTACATCAAAACTACAGTATTCAAAATTATCAGAACCTGGTAGTACTGAGACTGTATAAATCAAGATGCCGTGATTTTGGTGGAAAGGACATTGAATTAACATCCTGTATTGGAGCAGTTCCAGATAAACAGGACTCTTAAGAGTAAATGTAGTGTTCTGTCACTTGTATTAGAAAAATGTTCAACCCATGAACTGTGCAAGTGATGGCTGCATCCACGTCTACATTTACACTGACTGAAACTTCATATAAATTATCCAATTAGGTGAGCACTCGAGTAAGAAATAACTCTGGGCTTTCCGGATTTTATCAGAAACCTAGCAGTCCTACCTAAGGAAGGGAGCTCTAATATGACAATCGTTTTAGCCTTGTGCGTGTCCGAGTAGCACACGTCCCAGAACACGCCCACACAGAGACTTCCTGATGTTCTCCCATTCCCATCTGTCCACCAGCGGAGGGAACTATAGAACTGCGAGTCAAACCCAATCATGGGTATTTAACTGGGACCTCTCAGCCACATCCTGAAAACTTTACCAAGACAAAGAACATCAAGATCATGGTTTTGAAACATCTTTTGAATAGAGAAAACTTTAGTGTTTATATAATTAGATTTTTACTCTGAGTAAAGCTTACAGACTGACAGAGTATTCTGTCCACCGTGGGCAAGCATCATTTAACATAATTCCAAACGTCATTCCAGTTCTAGTCGTGTCTTAATCTAAAAGCAGATGTTTTGTGATCAGTATTAACTGGGGGTAGAGAAGGAAAAATGAATGGGGCTGAGAGAAGGTGAAATGAAAAGGATATCTGTACACGTTTAAAAACATTCATAACTGGTTACAGTTCTTCCTGATATTCCACGTTCCACGAATACCAAGTAGTTATTTTACACTTTTAAGAGTCTCAAAACCCAGATGGTTCTCAAAACAGTTCGCTTCCAAGATTAATTTAATCTAAATTCAAATCAGAAATTAATACTACTTGTTGGCTATGGGAGACAGGGAAAAGAGAACCAACTAAACCAAAACACAAGCTCTTCTCTGCTTCTTACAGCATCATAGTGAATCCTGGCAGTAGAGAATCCAACCATGGACTATCAGATCACAGATCTAACCCTCATTCTCTTTCACACACTCCTTCCCATGCCCATACTCCCCAAAGAAAAGGAATGTGAAGATGACATTTTTCTGCTTGTAACTAATTTTAAACAATTTTTGCAAGGCTACCAGCATCACTTACTTAACCTGTTAACATTCATTATGATAGTAACAAGAAAAAAACAATATACATCATTTGTTAAGAAACCAAAGTGCCAGGTATGAATTTTAAATGGCAGTCTTATTTGCTACAAGATGAAAAAAGTACAAAAGAACGAATCAAAGCTATTAAGTACAGCACAAAGCCCCTATCACTGCAGGCTCTGCTGGTAGCTTCAAAGCACCCACTACAGTGTAATTTAAATAGTATCAGTGGAGGGAAGAAAAATTAAAAAAAAAATCCACATCACACTCTAGTAGAATTAAATACCCACAAAAGTCTGTCAAAACTAATCTCAGCAGCTGTATTTTCACTGGCACAATAGAACAACCAGCTGGAAAACAACAACTTACAGAAAGCAATACAAAAAGAAAAGAGGTTATTAGACTTTTAAAGAGGCCTTTCACAAAAAGGCAGGTGCATTACTGTGGCAACACTACTTCCTGAATGTGAGGAGAATTAAGTGAGCGCCTGCCACATGTGGAGGTCTGGCAAGGCAATCAAATCCTGAAAGTTTGAAGCCATTAGTGTTTTCTTACCAAGCCTCAACAATGTCATTTTCAAAAGCCTAATTGGAAAGTGGAAATAATTTTTTTTGTTCCCTCCTCTGCTTCTATTACTACGAAACCATCTACCATCTTAATTCTACTTAGGACTTCACTGTATTAATTTGGGATGATTTTCTTGTCAGGCTTTTGCAGTAATTTGCTTTAAAACTTATAGGTAGACTTGGCACTGCTGAAAGCAGTTCAAGACTCGCCGTGGTGGAATATGAAGCTTCCACATTCATGTGCAATATAGGAACATAAAAGCAGTTGTGGAGCATGTTCTACCACTGTCACATACCCATAGCTGCCAATGAACAGCCATCAAGTAATAACCATGTACGAGTGGTAAAATTTGAACCTGTAACTTACAGCTGAAACATACAAGCACATTTAAAAATACAGTAATAACTTTTTCATACTAAACTTGAACCTTTTTCCAGACACCCAATTTGCAGAGCAGCCTTGACTCCAACCTTCTGAAAGGCCCTTTACAACCAGGACCCAGCCAAGTACTCAGAACAAGAGTGATTATTTCAGTTTAAAATTCAGGATAAGCTACCTTTCTCCTGTGTCCAAAGCCTCTTGCAGTTTCACGTTAGAACAAGATTTTTATGACTGTTCTTCTCTTTCCACTTCTATGCTCTAGAAGGGATTCAGAACATGAAACTTGAACTCACCGTTCAGTATGTCAACATTATCTAGCATTTAGTTTGTCCTTCCCCAGTCACTGCAGTTTTTCCTCTGCTACTTGAGAAATTTATCAAATAGCACTTGGGCCAAAGGAGGAAATGAATGTAAAACTAGTTCCCCAGGTTGCTATTGTTTACACGAACAAGATGGCACGATCACAAGCCTAACCAATGGCAACCCTGCCACAATCTGCTCCTGAAGTTTTCTTACTTGAGGAAGTTTCTTCCTTCACCACAGCCATTTCTCCATCTCCCAAGACAAGTCATTACACATATATTTATATTTTCAAAGTTTTCTCATTTTTCCAAGGGGAGATTTTTGATGACTTGACTCTTACCTCTTTGGAAGAGCTTGCCCTAGAATTACTGAGTTTTAAAGACAGCTCTCTTGGAACACAAACTTTTGCATGTGTACTGGGGGAAAGAGGTGGGAGAAACCACATGTGCAGTGCATCTGCCTATTGGATAGCTAACCATTTCTTCTGGGGGTTATGAGATGTAGTGTTTGTTAAAAGTAGCCGTGTTCAAGTTCTCTCCACCCCCTCTTCAGTATCTTGATTTAAAAACTGGAAGTTCCATTATACAAAACCCTAAAAGGGCAGGTATCTGCAAAGAGATTTTCAAATCACACCATCTCATTCAGGAAAAGCAGTACTTCTCACGGGAAGTAAGAGAACTGGCGAGTGACGAGATAGGCAAGAGCCACCACAAACTGCCAGAATGGGAGCTGCAAATTCTTCTCCTCACATGGCATGAAAAGGGGCCAGTCTGTATTTAAAGCACACAGTGCAAAATTAACATTTTGCAAAATTAGTTCTCAAAGCCCTTGGCCTTTAGTGTTGCTTTGTGTGCACAAATGCCCATTTGCTTCTCTAGGGAGCTGAGAAGCCAAATGAAGATCAATCCAGAGTCCAATTGATCCCTCCCTATTTGATCTCCCTCAAAGAATATCGACACAAGCCTTGACACCAAACCCCTTCTCCTCAACTGATGTGCTAGTGGCCGAGCTGACGGTCATCGTAGGTGCTGTATCTCTTCACGTGGATTCGGCGCACTCGGTCACGGAGTTCAAAACCCTCATCATCCTCACTGTGAGATGCCTGGCTTCGGCTCCTGCTTGTGGCTTCCAGCAGAGAGTTGTCAGGAACCCGTGGTGTTTCATACAGTAAGACATTTAGCGTTTCCTCATAAATTCGTGCCTCAGGGAATTCAACCTACAAAAAACAGCACATGTCTTTTTCCTGATCTATATAACATGACTGGAACACAGGCCTGTAAGTAAAAAGATACTCGAGCCGTAAAAAGACACACTCTAGAGAGAGAAAAACAATTGTAAACGAGAAAGACTAGCAAAGCAGCCTAATTCCTAGTAGGGCATTCCTCCCACCACCAGTTCGCCTGCCTCACCTCTTCTTTTAGATTGTTCTAGAATGGAATACAGTATTTCTAACTCTTAAGTGCTAATGTTGGACTGTGGTCACCTTACCTTTACCACTGCAAGTCAGAAGGTAACTCCTCAAGTTAGGGAAACTCTGTAGATGTATCATGCTAATCATTATTATTTTTTCATGCACGTAACCCATCTCTTTAGGACATACTGTGCTTGAAAGCAACTCTTTAGGTAAGCTTTGCAAACTCAGAGGTAGGAAGAACATGAGAAGAATCACTGGAAATGTGGGGAAATCCATATAGGCTAATTACTGGGAACTTCTTTTTTGACAGATATTCTGTAGTTTTGCACATAAAAGCAAAATGATAATAAAAATTATCATGTTTCTAAAGAGTGTTTGTGCTGAAGTTTTCATTTCACTAATTTCATCCCATCCATTTCAGTTACTCAGGTTGGGGCAGATCAGTTTCAGTCTTCTCCTTTTTGGCATGTATTTTCCAACACTCTGGAGAAATTTATACTCCCAGACACAACCATTTAGCCCAATTAAATACAATGACTACATCAGTGCAAGTGAAACACAGTACAAAGTAACTGCAATGAAGTGAACTTATGTAGGTATAATAGGGAGCAGAATTAGATCTTTACTTCATTCAATTAGAGAAGAAGTTTTACATGCTTTAGGGACACAAAGTCAGCTTTAAGAGACTGCTGCTAAAATGCACATCTTTCAGAATTACCATTCCCAGTCTTTCCCTCTTCAAACCTGCTACCATTATTGAGTCTTCTCTGAATTCTATCTAGAATGCAGGATGTTTTACCAAGACACCAGCTCATCCTGCAGCTCCCTAAGCAGCAAGCCACCGTACTCATTTTGATGCCACTGACCATCAATTCAGTCAATACTCAGGAGAGCCGGTATCAAAGCTTTTCCAATAAGTGACATTGCTTGTCCCTAGAAACTTGGCTTGTTATACGAAATCTGCACTTTTCTGTAATGTATCTTATGATATTTTCTTTTTAAAACCATAAGAGACAGGTGGGTAGAACTCCATTACCTTGGTTTGCTTCTTCTCTGTTGCATACACTATAGAGGTACAGCACACTTCAGCAAGCTTCCGCCCCTGTCCGTAGAAAGACCAGCAGCAGATTTCATCCCCTATAACATCCTTAATGAAAAGAACTCTGCCGTTGAATCGGAGAGAGAGTTTGTCAAACAGCTCTATGTTCTTCAGCAAGTTGTCATCTGAGTTACTGAAATACAGCAAGAAGAGATATGTTTTTTGTGGTTTTCCAACTCTTCATCTCTACAGAATTTATATGCCTGTTCCACTACAGTTTTAAGCATCGATCTAACTGCAGAATACAAATAAGTAGTGACTCATTGCCATGTGCTGCCAAGAAGAGAGGGTAATAGCCAATTCAGATACAAATAGGATGCTCTGATCCCCATGAGCAAACACACCAGCCTTTAGAGGTCAAGTTATATAATTAATAACGACAGCGCAATTTCCCAAATCATTACATCAACTATCTACAACTATCTCTTGACTGATGCTCAAGACGATTAAATCACATCCTAACTGCAGTTCTCTTCAGCTCAGGAACAGCTGAAATCCAAAGAGTCAATGCTTGTGAGAAGGCCTGTTAAAATCAAGGTGTTCTACACATAGCAGTAGTGATACCACACACAAATTTCTAGGGCAAGTAGATTATTTCAGAAACTAAGTTTTATTGGCTAACAACACAATATAGGATCTTAATAACTTTTCAAAGCAAGATCTAAATGTCCTAGAGAAAAAAATACACATTGTATTATAACTTTACAATCAAATAGAGCTATCAGAAACCTATTCTTAAAATTTAAAATATTTTACTTAAATAACATCATGACCAATCAATGTCCTATTTGATTAAGTAAAAAAGAAAAAAAAAGACCAACCTAAATCCTTATTCCTCCGATATTAGCTTGAATGCAGCTGTATTGAAAATAAGTACTCTGTGCCCCTTTGTCTCTTTTTTTTAGGTGGCTGAGAAATTACATGTTGATATGTGAAATTAGTGAACATATTATCGCCTAGACAACAAAGCCAACCTCGCTAGCTTTGACAGTAAAATTCCTTACTCTTTGGTCCCAGAAGCTCAAGGTTCCCACTTTGGTGCCAAGAACCTGCCCAGAGACATGACACTGTACTTTTGTATGCAGTATCTAAACTTTTGCAAGCGCTCCAGGAAGGCTATGAAATATTTGTGAATCAAGACACTGCTAATAACAACAGCCGACTGGGCTTTACATAAATTACTTAATCTGAGAAGTATTTCTGCTCAGATCTAAATCAAAAAAGCATGATGTGCAACCCAACAAAATCTTCAGTTCACAAGAATCATTTGCTGAAGCAATCTGGGCTTCAGGCAGTGACATGTCCCAGGCTCTATCAAGTGGCAGAGCTGGGAAAAGAATGCAGAATTCTTCATTATTAGATCACACTGACAACGTAACTGAGAAAGATCCTTTTATACTGTCGATTAGGAAGAATAGATGGGAAAAATCTCCGCTTGCTAGCAGCCGGTGTGGAATTTTAAATACAGATGCCTCATTTAAATGCCATCAAGGCATGCAGATTCATGCACAAGGAATAATTAGAACCCTACAGCTAGTTGAGATACCAGCACCTCCCGGTATCTAGGATTCTGTTGCCCTCATTACTAGTACATTTACATTTCCAGGCCCGTGGTGACTAATGCGCTATTCTGTGCTTGCTTTAGCATCGCTGCCGTAAGCTAAAGGGTAACACAGGGAGGAGTGAATGCGACTGGCAGATACAGAATGCAGGCTGCTGAAAAACAGGCTGCTCTTCAGCACTCCCGCAGGTAGCATTTCCTGACTACCTGAAATATCACGATTCTTAGAATCCATCTCTCTGACAGACAGACAGACAATCAGTTTGTCTACAGAAAACAGCTTCCAAGATTGCACCTCAGATTGAAAAGGCTGAAGAGGAGGATTCCGCATAGCATAAAGGATTACTCACATCCCTTCAATGACTGGGTTGGGAAAATCCAAAACCGTTCTGATAGCACCATAACCAAGGGATCACAATAGTTACAGCATAAAACTAAATAAATAATGTTACTTTATACAGGAGGAAAGCCAGTAAATTCTTGCCCTGGCCCAATCTGGGTTGTTCCTGAGCAGAACAGATACTTTCCTTTGTAACCAAGTAATTGGTTTATTTATTTATTTAGAGGCACTGGAACATCAAGAATTTCTGTAGGTCAGAGTAGGAGTGCTGGCAGAGGTATATGCAGACTCTAAAGCTACATTGACGAGGTACGGATCACGGCGACACTAGCTTTGCATTGACAAGGTAACACTCTGGTTACCAGTTTGTATTGCATTTCCTAAGCTGCACCTAGCTTCAGCCAATATTAGTAGCCTCATCGTTCTTACCTCGTCCCTTGTTTCTGTTCATCTTTCTCACACAACTGAACTGTATGCTGGCCTCCAACAGATACAGTTGTGTTCTCCCCCCATTTACATTCACATCAACCAAAAAAAACTGCATGCAGAGCTATAAAAGAGCACTTTTGTAAGCAAAAAAAAAAAACCAACCCCAAAACCAAAATGACGGCGTTAGGTCATACCACGTCTTCCTCCATTCCCATAGTCAAAGGGAAATTTTCCCATTACAGTGGGGAAATAACCCGACATACCTGGTGTAGGAGTATTTATTGTTGCTTCTATTATAAAGCAGCTTAACAACGGGCTATCGGGAGAGAAAGAAAAGAAAGCAGAGCAGTTAAATTCTGTGTTTGAATAAGTTTAGCAAGAATTCAGTTTCTCACTGGATAGTTGTGGAAAAGCAGTTACTTTCATTGACGATTCTATCAGTCTCTCTTCTTCTTTTGGAGATGTGATAATAGGGATGCTACAGACAGGCTCATACAAGTCTTTCTTGTCCTGTTTTAAAGACAGAAGAGAGAGAGGAAATAAACTCAAGAGAGATAAAAGCTAAAACTAACATCTACTACTTCTCCAACCCTCCAGCCATGTTCCCAAATCCTGTGATGCAAAGGAAAAGCTCTGTGTTGCTATAGTAACCATACAGTGTTGCCTTCATCTGCAACCCAGAAACACAGCAGAGAGATTTCTTATCCCCAGAAGGCAGCAGTAATTGAAATATCGGGATGCAGGTGGATGTCCTTCTTAGCTATAGCAAGGACTCCGAGTTCAAGTCATATTTGGTTTAAGTGGATTTATTATTTCATCCTTTTTTAAGAAAAGGATAGTAGGAGTTTGCACTAGTTTTAATCAACTCAAACCACTGCAGTATATAAGAATATCAACCAGGATGAACTGAACATTTGGCAAGAACAGCATGTCACCAAAACGGCCTTCAGCCCCTTGTGATACAACAGCAACAATCCAGAGCATGTAGTACAGTCTGTGACTCCAGATTCCTCGTGTAGCAAATTAAGGAAAGCTCAATAGCTAATAGGAAAGCCTTAGAATATTTTATTTTTTAGAAGGAAGATTTTAAATTCCAAACCAGAAACAAAATTGTCAGTGTGGCTTTGCATTCATTTCAGTGGACAGAAGCAATATATTGAGCCTAGTCTGTGAGGTATTTATTAATTACTAAGTTTTGTCCTGCAAGAAACATCCATTTCACAATCTTAAGGCTAATAATGTTATGTATATTGCATCTGGGCTAACCTTATTAAAGAGTTGGAAGAACAAGCTGATTTCAATCAATTTCATAGGGACTAGTAAAGTGAATATGGGCTTACGTGTTTGCAAATAGTAGTAGTAAATTGATAAAAAGAAAACCCCTTAAAGTAATCACTGGTTACCATATAGGTCTTTTTCTCCACTAAGATTCAAACTTGGAAAAATGGTAACACTTTTTCCAAGATTCAAACCTATTCTGGCTATAAATATTAGCTAATTAGAAGTGACACAACTTGGGGAAAATTTAGACAAGTACCATAAGGTCTTTTAGAACATATGCTCAAAATAATCATGTTTATTCAGTCAGTTTCCTTTAAATTTCTGGCTTTTATTGCATTTCACACAAGAGGAACTCATTGACTATCTATTTCCTAAATAAAACTAAGAAAAATAAAACCCAGAAAAGAACCAATCTCTCTATTTAAATGGCAAACTGTGAATACAGTTTCAACTTTATTTATGCTCCTGGCATCCCTGTGAAGTAGGAAAGTTCTGCTGTCCCCAAGCAAGAGGAGTCGCCAACTGCAACTCCTTGCAACTTACCTGCAAGGCTGCTTGGCACATGTCCACTAAGCCCTGAATGAGATAGTATTTGGCTTCTGCCATCAGCTCTTTGATCTCCTGTCTGTGTTTTGGAAGTGCAATCGTGTCATCTCGGAGATAGTTTAAAATTGTTCCAAAGTGCTTCCCACAGCGGTCTATAAGGATCCAACCTGAAAAATAGCCATCACATCATTTTAATCACCTCAATGCTAGGGGCACAAGAAAAAGCTCCTCAGAGAGGTTAAATAAACCTAATGTTTTCCTGAAACGGCACGTGATACTCTTCCCATTTCATCCAGCAGAAGTCTTTAATGACTTTGAGCAAAATGAATTTGGTAACTGGCAGCGGAACCACCCCTTTGGTACCTCCCATATGTTCTCACTACTTCCCAGCACCCTAAACAAAAAGCCTCAAGCTAAAAATACTTGGCTTCCTATCAGAGGCCCTAAAATTGCTGCAGGAACCTGACTGCGCCGTATCAATTGATCAGTCAGTGGGCTGCCTGACCAAAATTATTGTCTGTGCTTCCTCTTTTCTGTAGGAGGCTCTGATTAAAGGAATGGATCTTTCCAACTGCTACTGGAAGTTACCAGTTTACATCTATTTAACTGACTGTCCAAGCCACTCACACCTATTAAAAAAAAAAAGCTTATTGTTAGGTAGGTTCCTTCTTTTATTTAGAGGCTTGTCATACTCCCAGCAAAACGGGGGTGTGCTGTATTCGTGTGGGAATAATGGGAATAAATGTATTAACTGCTGCTACAGTGTAATGCTGGGCAATCAGAAACTTACTGCTAAGAAAGACAAGGAAAGACTAGGAGAGAGAATTCACAAATGTTTGCAACAAGTAGATTTGGGCTAAATTCTGTGGCCTAACAAGAAGGATTAGACAGTTTTGCAACCATATCTCCTGCTGTTGTTTGGAGTTAAAGAAAGAGAATTGTTCCAAAGATGCCCAAAGGTAGACTGGCCCAGAAAACCCAGCAGGGGAAAAGGCTGTTCTAGTCTCCAAACAGGAGCAAAGAACAGGACAGAGACCGAGCAGGAGGGAGCGCAGAGGGGATGCAGCACAGGAAACAGCAAACAGACGGCTCTTGCAATTTTAAAATATCCTTGTCGTCACATTCTCTAGGAAACAGGATGTCTGACTTGCTGGCAAACAATAGCCATGTAGGACACACACAGGCAGAGGGCTCAATACAGCACCAAACCCTTTCCATGCTGTGGAAGGCAGGCAAAAAAGTGGTAATTAGGCTAAAACACTGCTGCATTCTCCAGCTGTAGCTGTCGGAACACGAATCTTGTCCTCCATTCAGGCTGAGGCTCTTAGACAAAACTGCTGTGCTAAATGGATTTAGTTGTATGTAACGCTCAACAAGACCTAGCCCACTCAAGGGGAACTTGGTTTAAATAATGTGCAAAATCCACAAGGAGTTGTTTCAGTTTAAGGAAACACACTGTTGAGACATCAAGTTCAAACTGATGTAACCTGGGCACGTGGAGGAGCTTTCACACTGGAGTGTTCAGAAACATCAAGAGGTTAAATACTTGCCAACCCCTCTCAGCCTCTTCTCCACAGCACCACAACCCTTGTTCCTAAGGTGTCACTTTGTCCTGGACTGCTAAAGACAGGAAAACAAAAGCACTCGTAGCTATTGCTGACACTGGTCTTCTTACTTGTCCTACTCTATCATGTACTGAGGATTCTTACAATGCCATATTCAGTGTCCAGCAGGAGCTGACATACTCCTTGACTGAC
This sequence comes from Tringa solitaria, assembly GCA_026413425.1. NCBI lineage: Eukaryota > Metazoa > Chordata > Aves > Charadriiformes > Scolopacidae > Tringa > Tringa solitaria. The sequence continues at coordinate 3,973,523 of JAOXJM010000006.1, forward strand.
AGGTAAATACTGTCACGGCACTGTAAGCCACAAGTGGAACACGCTACTGGAAGGAGGGAAAAAAAAAAAAAAAAAAGCATTTCCAACAAAGCAAACAAGGCTATTCTGAGCTTTAAAGATGGAAACTGAGTGTCCCTCCGCACATACGCCCTGCGAGTGATGCCACTGGATGACACCACATAAACGACAACCCACATACTGTCTGTTCAGTCTTCATAACAACATCAACAATCTGCACACCGGCTGTGATCGTGGGACAGAGAAGCAGTCCTTCCGCTAGTTAATTTTAGGAACAAAAGAACACATTTTTATAAAGCACAGAGGACTGTTAGTGCCAATGGGAGCTGGCTGCCTAACATTCCAAGCTATTTTTGGAAATATCTTTCCCTACATCCTTCACCAGGCAGAGTCTTCAGATAATTAAAAAACCATGACCAAAACCCAGTGGGTTTCCAAAATTCTCAAGAACAAGAGACATTCCCGTACCTTCCTTGTCCGTGAGCACTTCCATTCTGCCGCTGAACATGGCCTTTAGCATCGTGTCGTGCCTGGTCAGCACTTGCACTGTGGTGTAATACAAAGAGCCCCCGACATTCAGGCGCACGTACTTGTTCCCGAGGCTGCCCGCTTTGAAGCTGCAAGTTTTGGGCTTAGGCCCTGCGGCTGGACTAAGGGTGGTGGTTAGACACGTGTCCCCCGACATCTCCTTCTGTAGGTAGATGACAACCCTGCAGAGCGTGGGCTTGATGGATTCCGCCGTGATTGGTGAAGAGTCAGGAGTCACCGGAGGAGGACGGCAAGGCAAACACGGTCATAACCACTGCACCCTTGGAACAGAAACACGTGAGATCAATACAGAAGCTTGGAATTTCCATTTACAGCAAAAACAGGAAGCCCACAATGAAGAAGAGATACTTTCATAGTTTCCTAGAGACCCATCTATACACATTCTGACAAAACAAGATTTAGCTGTTTGTCAGATAACTCACACAGCGTAACGGTTGCTCAGCACCACCCAGTCAAGTTACCGTCACATAACTTCAACGTTCAACACTACCTTCCCATCAAGTACAGCCAGTCTTTGCAATATTTGTCTCAATTAAAAAGCCAGTGAAATGTTTGCTGCTTCTTTCTCTCCCCAGTCTCACTGTGCTCATCTTTCCATCGACAATAGGCTCAAAATGAAAACAAACAAGTAAAAGAATGAAACTCTATGGGGCTGGATCTGAAGTTCTTTAACTGGAAAAGTACAAGCACAGGTTTCTTGCCTATCCTTCTTCTAATAATTGTTGTTCCCAAGAAGTTTTTACTATTGGTTTTTGTTGTTGTTTTAACTCGTTCAGACTACAAATACCTCTGCTTTGTTCTGTGCCTATGGCACATGAGTAACCTTTTATAAATATAACAACCTGCTAATTATATTGCTATTCTTCCTACATCCGTTTTCCTTCTCACCTCATCTCAGCTTCCAACATAGAAAAAAATCCCACAACCCTCCATCTGCACAGCAAAGGACTTGGCAGCTACAGATGCTGTCCTAAAATTGCCAAAGATCTGAATAACTACTGAAACTAGAACTACACCTAAAGCATAACATTATCCTGCAATTCCTAACTCAATTATTGCAATTAAGCAGACACTGCAAACAATGTCTGTTAAATAACAAGCAATATAAATATTCTACAGATCATCAAGACACAAACCGAGCCTAAGAATTTTAGAGCCAAAAAAAAGCTCAGTTTGTCTATAAACGCTTTAACTGGAACTCCCACTACCTGCCATCCTTCTTTAGTTTCAGTGAATCCCCAGGAACGCCATAGCAAGCTTCAGCCTACAGCCACACAAGACAACGTTTTATTTCCAGCTACATCACTTGAGTTAAGCAGCCCACGAGCGAGCCTCAGTGGCTCCACATGGAATTGGGCAGAAAGGTAATTCCTGATGGGTAGGCAGGCAGCAGCAACCAAAAATTGTGTGTTCTGGTCACGATGTTCTACAGGACGTTCATTACTCAGACAAAGCAGCTAAGGGTTACAGAGAATCAACCAGAAACCATCCACACCTTGCAAGCAGCACAGCTCCTCCTAACCAGTCATGGGTTTCTCCTGAAATCCATTATGAGCAATTAAATCAAGACCAGAGGCAACAACACCTTGTGTAGCAGTTGAGCCCTTTGCTAAGAGGGGACACACACCTTAGGTCTGTACCTTCCTCATCCATCTCCTGCCTTGCCTTGCCCGCTCAGCAATCCCTTTTTTAGAAAAAAAACAATTTTTTAAAGACAGCCGGACTGATTCTGTAAGAACAGAGAAATCCAGACACAATCGAAGCTCTCCAGTTTCAACACCGACTGCCTGGACGCATCCACCGAAGCCCCATGTCCAGGCAGTTCCACCGCTCCAGGCCGTTCCTCACGTCTCTGACCCAGCAGGACCAAGCCCAAGGTGAGCAGAACCCCCTGCACGGCCAGCCCGAGCAGGAGTGGCTGCTATCGCTCCAAGGCGTTCATTAACTAATAATCTAGGAGGCTTTTGCTGTAAACAACAATGTAACCTTTAATTATCCCCATTAACACAACATTTTCTCATCCCTTCCTTCCTGCCTTGTGTGGGAGGCTGCGGAACAACGACACCGGGGATGGGAAACGGCAGCAGGAAATGGTCCCTGCTGAGAATTGCCATAAAAAGGAACAATTTTAGCGGCTCCCGGTGAACCCCCCGCCCCCGGCCCTCCTACGCCGAGCCGCCCCCCAG
>JAOXJM010000006.1:3976312-3996947 GCA_026413425.1 Tringa solitaria
AGCCCTGGCCCGGGCTGCATTACCCCCGCCTCTCCCGGCGCCGCAGGCCCTGCCGGGCTGGCGCGGTGGGGCAGAGGGGGCACCGAGGCCTGGCCCAGCGGGACGGCGCCTGAGAAGCAAACGGAGGCTGGCCCGGCCGCGGGACGGCTGCGGCGGGGGCCCGACGGGCACCGGGGAGGCGGCCCGGGCCTAACACCGTCAGCGCCCCCCACCCGAGAGGCGGCTCGGGAGAGCCGCTCCCACCCCGAGCTCCGGCTCCGGCCCCGGCTCTCGCTCGCTCGCTCGCTCGCTCCCTCGCCCGCCCGCAGCCTCCCAAAAGCGGCGGCCCCGACTCTCGTTCACTCGCTCACTCACCCGCCCGCGGCCGCCCCGCAGCCCCGGCTGAGCTCATTTCCTCCGCGCTCCGCTGGGAACCGACGACCCGGAAGCGCTCTTCCCTACGCCGGGACTACGCCTCCCAGCGCGCCCCGCGGCGCCGCCGGCACTACGGCTCCCAGCGTGCCCCGCGGCGGGCGCGGGCTGTCGCCGTGGCAGCGGGCCGGGCGCTGTGAGGCGAGGGGTTCCGCGGCGGCCCCGGGGGCGGCGGGAGGGCCCTGACCGCTCCCCTCAGCCATGGCGCAGGCGGCGCTGGGTGCGGCGGGCCTGCACTTCGACGAGCTGAACAAGCTGCGGGTCCTGGAGCCCGAGGCGGCGCAGCAGACGGCCCAGCTCCGCGAGGAGTGCAGGGCCTTCCTCGACAGTGAGTCCTCCGCCGGGCCCCGCGAGTCCCTGCCTCCCCCTCAGCCCGGACAGCTGCCGGCACCGGGAGCGGCGGCCCCTGAGGAGAGGGTCTGGCCGAGCAGCGGGGCCGCAGCCGCCGGCCTGGCCCAGCGCCCCTCGGGGAAGGGCCGGGGTGCAAAGGGCTGTGGGGACTCCCATGGACGCCTAAGGGCCGTCCTCTCTTCTGCCCCCTTTTATAGCCTAGCCCATAGCAAGGAAAATCTTAAAATGCACTTATTTACAGTAAAATCTAATAACATAAGCCACATCTAAAAGTTGCCGTTTGTAGTAGAAGCATTAGTCTTCTTTAGGGGTGTTTTGAATATTACTTGACTTTTTTTTTTTCCTTTGCAGAAATAGTAGAATTTAAAAAAATAGTGGGTAGCTTAATTGAACTTGTTGATCAGCTGGCAAAAGCTGCTGAAAGTGAGAAGATGAAGGTACTGTGCAATTAATTACTGGCTTGTCATGTACTCCACTCTGTTCTGTGCATGAAAAAACCAGATGTCTCCCTGCCGCCTTTTACAGCATGAGCAACCTTTTCCTGTCACTCTTGTACAGGTGTTTCCATGGTGGTTAACGTCTGTCTGTCTGTCTGCATGGGGCTTTTTAATTGGTATTAACATCTAGAGGACTTCTGTAAGCACACTCAGTATCGCACTGCTGCTGGATTTAACTGCTCCTGCCTAGCTGTGTATTTGCACAAAAATAGAACATGTATTTTTTTAATCACTCCTGCAAGTAGAGCTTTGTCTTCAAGAGGCAGGAGAGGCTCTGGGAGGAGGAGGGTGAGGGCTTCCTAAACACCAAATCAGTGAATAGCTGTATAACTGCCTTTGGTATTTTCTTTATTTCTATGTGTCACCGAGTGGTGTGAGTTTTTGCCATGTTATTGTGGAAATAGAAATCAATGTTTAGCACAATTGTCAGTAATTACTTTTTTCCTTATTTGTTCTGGGGGAAAAAACTGTAACCAGAGCTTGTAGGGACAGCTGTCTGTAGCAGCAGTCACCAGTGACCAGCTGATTTCCAGAGGAGTCAGTGACTTTTGTTCCTTGAGTCTGAAATGCCTTACTCTGCCCAACCTCCACAGGCACCATTTGCCTCTTCCACCAACCATTCAGTATTCAGGTGTCACACTCCATCCCTAGTGCTACTGAAATGCTTCACAATGGACCCCTTGGTAGTGAAAGGGGTTAGAAAAAATAAAAAACCCCAATACAGGTACATCCCTGACCGTCCTGTTTTGACAGGCCATTGGTGCACGAAATTTGCTGAAATCTGTAGCAAAGCAGAGAGAAGCTCAGGAACAGCAACTTCAGGCTTTAATCGCTGAGAAGAAGATGCAGCTGGAAAGGTAAGAGGTGAGGGGGGCGGTGAGGGGGTGCTGAGCCATCCAGCCCGGGCTGGGAGCCGCTGGTGACCCCGCTGTTTCCTTTCAGGTACCGAGTCGAGTACGAGACTCTGTGTAAAATCGAAGCGGACCAGAACGAATTCATCGACCAGTTCATCTTTCAGAAATAGAGGATCCTGAAAATAAAACCAAACTCACTTGGGAACCTTGACCATTCCAGAATCTTGAGAATTCAAAAAATATGCAATTTTTCACTGTGTATGAATGAATAGATGGTTTGTGCAAATGGAAGCGTCTTTTAATTCAGCGTGAATTACGCTACAAGTGGCAATAAGGAGGGCTTTCCAACAGGTGTCAAGACTGTTCTGTCCTTTGATTTTATAAAAGTTTTGTACAGTCAGTAGTTCCAATTCAAATTATAGTTTGATTAATACTACTGTTGCTATGTTTTGTCTCTCGCTTTTTGAATTGTACAGCTCTTTCACAGAAATTGGGAAATAAATTATTGTTTTCAGACTTTCTGGGTACACCAGGAGTTGCTTCTGCTGCGCTATTTTTGAGCTTAAGAGTTTACATCTCCCCAGACACTCAGTGATTTTCCTGTACGTGGTATTTTTCATGGCTGTAAAGACACAACACACATACAGTCAGTGGTAACTTTTGTCTATATTGACCACATTATTTTTTGTAAGGAGATTCTGGGAAAGAAACAAAACAAAATGCAATTTGTGATTAACAGAAGGGATCAATTGCAGATACACAAAAAAGCGGAAAACAGGGCAGAATTAAGAACATTAAACCGTGCCCAAAGGATGTCCGTGCAGGCAGTAACATCAGAGTCACGTTCCTCCAGGGGCGTTATTAGGGACAGAACTGCAGAGACAAACCCTCCTGTGCGCAGGGTGACACCACTCGTGGGGATAGACTATAAATATGAATGTGACATTTAAAAAGGGAATGTCTGTGATCTGAAAATGAAGCCTCACGGTGAAGTGCAAATAGATGCATTTTACGTCTGTCCTTAGGCAACCAAATATGGAAATGTGGCCTTTAAAAGCCTGTGGAAGGCTCCCATTTTATACCAGAGAAGTCCTGAAATACACCCAAAAGCCTTCGGGGTGACCTGTTGCATCACACGGGGCTCCAAGTGTGATTCATGCTGATCAGATTGAGAATTTAAAAAAAACAAACCCGCAAAACCAAAACCCACCCACCTGTAGCCTCAGCATATATTGACTGTGAACTATCTCTGATCTCGTGCTCATTTTAAGTTCCTTTTAGTTGTTCCCTTGAGAAGATGAAATGCGGTTTAATGCACTCACTTATTTATTTCCATAGTAGAAGCGATTTCACGGAAGAGAGAAATTTACAGATCCTGGTCTGCAGCTCCTGAAGTACATTGGATCCTCCAGGAAATAGGGCTGGTTGGCAAACCAAGCCCACTTTAAGAATTCAGAAATCCAGATTTTGGCACATTTATCAGACATTTGCAATTAATCAAAACTGAAGCAAAGGAAGGTGAAATTTTAAAGGAAGCAGAGAGAGGTTAAGAATTGTTAAATGATTTGAAATGCTTCAACAACAGGGCTCTGCGAAGCTGTACGTAATCGGTTACGGATTTTTCAGAATATGCTCTCGGAAGACAAATTCTTTTATTTAGTGGTTTTCTAACAGTCATCTTGGAAAAACGGGAATGTGAAAGAGAAGTATCGGCTGCAGTTCCCCCCCAGGACGCAGTTCCACGTCAGATGGTTCAGAGTTCCCGTTCCGGGCGTAGGGCACGGCCGGCAGCGGGAGAGGAGCCGGTCCCTCCCGCCTCCGCCCAGAAACCAGGAGGAACTGCGGGTACCGGCGTCCGCCAGAGCCAGTTCCGATGGGAGGAGAGCTGCAAACTCAAACCAGCCCCAGTTTTCCTTGCGGGAGCCGACGCTCCGGTGGGAGCCGCTGCAGCCGAGGCAGAGGTTTGTCCCGAGGACGTCAGCGGGGCCCGAATCAAAGCCAGGAGGAGCGTGGGGCTGCGGGAGCCGGCTACTTCCTTTTCCGTTTCTCCGCCTGGTTGTAGTGGGGGTGGGAGAGCATGGTGAAGAGGAGCAGAAGAGGGACCAGCAAGTAGGGCGCGTATATGGAGAGCAGGACCAGGCGCTCGCGCTGCGTCTGAGGTCCCAGGTGCTGGGACTTGGAGAAGTCGTGGAACAGGATGTGCGCCAGGATGGCAAACAGCGTGGTGGCCACGTGGGTGGAGTAGATGATGGCAGGAGTCCTGATCCATTTGCAGCCGCCTGTACCCGAGCGAAAAGCAAACAAGTAGTGAAACAAGCAGAATGCAGCGGCTTTTAAGTGAAAATAACATTTCACTGCTCTATCTCTAACAGGATAAGCTGTAAGCTCTATTAAATAGGAAGCAGAAAAACTCCACAAGTACTAGTAGCAACCCAGGAAAATTATCTGCCTTCATGGAAATTTAGAGAGATGGTGTGATCGTGAAGGTTGAAAGTAACAAAGGCTTGACCCAGAACTTTATCAACCTTGGAAGCGCGCCCGGTGTCAAACCTTGGTGCTGGTTACCTAGAAATGGCCACAGCGGAAAAGGGCCAGTAAGTCACGGGGTTTGTTTCTGAGGGGCCTCGTCCTGTGCTGCCTCCCCAGCTGCAGCTCCTCGTGAAAACGGCACAGGGCTCAACCCCAGGCGGCACGTCCCGCGAGTGCTCGGGGCTGACACGCACACTCTCGGGGCACAGACGGCAAGCGTGGGGCAGAAACGCTGGGCGGGACGGAGGCTGGAGTCCTACCAACCTTTGAAGAAGGCGTAGACTGCGACGGGGAAGAAAGGCATCTGTAGAAAGGCTTCGCAATAAATAAAGGCCTTAAACCACTCTGGGGGCTGGAGCATCATGGGGTCTCTGAAGGAGGCGGCGTACCACTGCAGCAGGTCCCTCAGCTGCAGGGAAAGAGCAAACCAGCAGATTAACACACGGAGCGTCCCCCGCGACGGGGGGAACCCTCCCCCTGCTCTGGGGACCGGACGGGACCGTCAGCGCAGCGGGACGGTCGGGGGGTCTCGTCCTGCACACGCGGCTGCAGTTCAGCTGTAGTAGGGGCTACAGTCCCCCCGCGACAGAGCACCGAGCCCTCGCCACCGAGTACCTCCTGAAATTGCCCTACGGGCACTTCCAGGGTCACCACAGCACCAAGCGCCGTCGCTTTCCAAAACCTATTCCTAAAGTGTCATTTTCTAACAGGGAAAAACCCAAACCACAAAAAAATCTGCACCGTGGCATTAATAGGTATTGAAGAACTTTGCGTTTTCCTTTTCTGACCCCCCCGTTGCCCGCTGAGGTGGGCCCAGCAGCACAAACACCTGCAGGCACTGGGGGTGTCCCGGCAGGAGCTGGGTCCCCGTCCCTCGGGCAGCGCCTCCCGGGGCCAGGAGCGGGGTGTTGGGGTGTCAGGGTGTTGGGGTGTCAGGGTGTTGGGGTGTCAGGGTGTCGGGACTCAGTGACTACCATTAGTCTCCACGACAGAAATGTAAATTCCAGCACGGCTTTACGTTGGACTTTGACCGCAGAGATATGTATAGAGATTTGCTGGTTAACTATTAATTAATGGTTTCTGTAATGGGGTAGTTCTATAGGCAGTTCTGACGGCCACCCCCAAATTCCCCAACTGGAGAGAAGCGCTGGCCGATCTCACCCCGGGGACGAGAGCCGAGTTAATTGTCTTCTGCCCAACTACTATTTTCATTGACTTTACTGTATTTATTGTCTTCTACAAGCTTGTTCCGAACCCAGCGGAGCGGGGATTTGTACCGGTAGATGCGGTTGTTGCTGCAGCGGCACCGGCTCCCGTAGCGCCTCCCGTGACGCCCCCCCGCCCCGTTCCCGGCGGCGGAACGAGCCGAGCCCCGGGGCCCGGCACCGGCTCCGCGCAACCGGGCTCCTCCCGCCGCTTCCCGTCCCTCCGCCCGCCACACGCACCGGGCACCGCGCCGGGGCCTCACCGGGGCCGGTCACCGGGAGGGGACCCGCGCACCCCCCAGCCGCGAATCCCACCCCCGCGCCCGGGAACCCGCGCGTTCCTGCTCCCCCCGCGATGAACGGCGGGGGCTGGGAACCCCGGTCAGGGCGCGGAAAGCCAGGGCCGCCTTATTTGTTAAATACTCTCTCATTTTAAGAAATTTACTACGTTTTTTCTCTCCCTTACGCCTCCTCATCCCGGATTCCGCACAAAACGCCCCGGCCCCCCCGCGGAACGCTCCGCGCACACTCGCTCCTCCTCAAAACCCCGGCCCCGCAGCAGCCCCCGGTTCCCCCCCGGCCCCCCCCCGGTCCCTCCCGGCGGGTACTCACGGCGGGGGGGTGGAGGCCGGCGGGGAGCAGCGGCTGGAGGTCGATGAGCAGCGTGATGGGGATGTGCGAGAGGAAATAGAGCGCGAACAGCCGCTCCCGCCAGCGCGGAGCCGCCGCCATCGCCGCGCGCCACGCCGCGCTCAAGGACACGCCCACCGAGTCCGGGACGCGCCCATCGCCCCGAGGACACGCCCACCGCTCCCGGGGGACACGCCCACCGCCCCCGGATACGCCCGCCGACCCGCGGGCCACGCCCACAGCCCCCGGGGCCACGCCCACCGCCCGGCGTGGCTGCGGGGCCGACGCACTCGCACGTGAGAAGAGCCAGGAGGAGAAGGGCCCCTTTTACTGCAGCCCGAGGGGAATCTGACGAGCAGAATAAGTAAAAACAGAGCGAATTAATGGCAACTGCATGAAGCAATGACACCGCCAGCTCCAAACCAAGTTCAAATTTCGCTCTCAGCAGCTTGGAGCGCTCAGAAGAGGTCTGAGGGGGCTCGCTGGGGATCACGGGTGGAGCGGTGCCGTCCTGGGAGCAGCGCACTTGCTCGGGGGCTTTATCGGTTTATTTCTCGTGAGGCCCTGAGGCTCGAAGGGTGTCGTTCCACTTGTTTGATCTCTAAAAAGGTCACGCTCCTAAAACGAGCGCTTTCAGGCAGATCCTGCAGCAGCGCTGCGCGGCGGGGTCTCTGCGCTCAGACTGCGCGAAACGCTGACTTTGTGCCGGAAAAAACGACAGGACTCTGCAAAAAGTACGTCAAATCCACCCTCGCCCGGGTCTCCTTCAGCTTCCCAGTAGAGTGCAACTCAACTGCTGCTTTTGATTTAATGGGTGAGTTTTGCCTTTATCCAGGATCAAGCTTAAAGAGTAAATAATATTTTGTTTAAGAATTCACATAAATGCACATATATATGTGTGTGTGTGCGTGCGCACGCACATGTGAGTGTAAAAATCAAAGCCCTGCCCAAAACAAGATGTTAGAAGCTCTTTTTACTGCCGTTCTTCCAGACAGTACTTAATTGAGATTGTAACAACTCATTCTGAACTCGGGGGGGGAGACCAGATGGGAAATAAAGGTAACGCCACTCCTTTTTCAAATGTCACATTTAATGTTTTCACCACTGTACTTCAAATCTACATTTTACAAAGTGACCAGCAAGTGTGCCACATTAACTGACCAACCTCTGAGATTTTACCTTTCATACCAGTGTCTTCTCGGGCTCTTTTAACTAAACACGTTTCTCATTCAAGTGAATTGAAATGCTTCAGTTGGTTTTATTCTCAGGAGCCTCATAAAAAACAAAGATATTGCACCATCTTTGTTCAGTTATTCAATGTTTGTCTCTTTCACAGCAAATAATTACTTCATTGAAGTTAAAACTTCCAAACATAACTTACTAATAGTCTCCAATTTCAGCTCAGATCACTCTTGTTGAAAATACTCTGCTAAATACAGATAACTTACAATAACTTTAACAGTTAATTGTCCATAACAAACACCACGGGTTTTTTTGTTTTTCTCCAGACCAATGCTCAAATTTTAAGACCACCCTTTAGTATTTCTTTGTACAGGTGAAAAACAGTCTTCAATTTTCTAGTCTTGTTTTAAATACAAAAGTTGGAAGGGACATTCAAGTTTCAAGTCTCCACACTGAACTTAAAAAAAAAAAAAATCATGTGGAGGTAAACAAACCAAGTTGTACACTCCAGGAGGTAGAGGCCTTCAATTTGTGTTCATATATACATATGCACAGAATTCAGTGTTCCAACAGAAAAAGAATTAGCCAAAAAGTAATAAAAGTTATTTACTACTGTGACATTTCAAGACTTCCACAGCTTTGCCTAAAGACACGAACACAATTAACAGAATTCCCTATGTGCTTTTTTTTTTCTTTTCTTTTTTTTTTTTTTTCTCTCAACTGTCCAGTGCAGGAAAAAGTTCTCACAAAATTTCACAGACCTAAAATGTGCAAGCTAGTTCCTCTCTATACAGCAATGATGTCAGGGATCTCTGAAATTAGCCCATAAATGGAATTATTTACACACATAGAAGATGCATGCTGGGGGGTTTTATGTAAGAAAGAGCAGAAAAACTTCTAATAAAAATAGATTAAATATATATATATATTTATACTGGGTAAGGAAACAGAAGTTTAGTCTCTCCTAGTCACAAACTCATTCTCTCTACTCACAACATCTGATTTGAGAACAGCACACATCACCACCACAGCTCTAGTGAGAAGCTATTTATAGGATTCCACCATCAGGGGACGTGGCCACTTCCCGTGGTCCCCGTCAGCTGACGTGACTTCAGGATTGGTCGCACTCAAGTTTTCTGTATTCCTTTAGTTTTAGAAAACCCAAAATCTTCAGGAATGGCTCAATATCAAAATGTACGTCTGTCTGTTTGTACAATCTCACTTCAATAAAAAAAAAAAAAAAAAGAAAGAAAAAAGAAAAAAACCTCCCCAAATTTGGTTCAATTCTGTTTGTTCTGAGCTGAGCCATCACAGCTGCACTAGAATTCATAAAACACGTGCAACTCTGGGTAAAATATTTTCTTCTAAAAGCACAACCACTTTACAAGATTAAAAGTCTAGTACATTTCTAAATATTATTCATATTGTACAAGTAGTGGTTGTTAATTTAAAACTTCATTAGTAAAATTACAGTACAAGCATGATTAACCTCCAGAATTGCAAATCCCAGACTCCAGTGGAAAGCTACATTTCATCTCAGTAGTACGGTTCCTCCACTTCACTCCCAGACCAGAGGCGACGGCGGCATCTCGGACGGTTGGGCGACCGTGGAACTAGAAGGCAGGCGACAAAATCAGTGTTCATTTGCAAAAGCCAACAGGCAAGAACGTTAATGCTCGACCAGAAAGCAAACATTTCCAGGAAAACAAAAAACCCCACCGAAACCCAACCAAAACGCCCCGAGACCAACGGCCGACAGCAAACAGCACTGTGTCCTTTATAGACATTTACACTTATTCGCTTAACGATTCTTCATCTGTCGGTCACTGATTTTAAGGTTTTTACAGTGCAGTTCTACAACCAGGATTCAACTTCTCAACCTTCCAATTCTAATTTTCACTCTGACTTCTGTACTTTTACACAAACATATTATTCGAAACTTTTTGCATATTTTACTTGAATTCTAGAAGAAGTCATAAAAGTATTTTTAAAATGTGACCACACCTTAATAGATATCTATTATAATAGATATTACCTATAATAGATATTACCTATAATAAATACCGTAAGGTATTTTTTTGCAGGAGTTACCTATAGGCCTCTCCTACTCTCAGACACTTAAAACATAAAAGCATTTTGGCTGTGTGCACCGTGTACTATGAGTAAATGGGAATTAGTATCAGATGTGATTACATACAGTTACCTAATAAAGCTCTTAAAAGCAGCAGACTGAGGGTTGATGCAGAGAGGCACTCGGTTTCCTTTCTGCTGTTCCAGAATGAACTGATGAATTATTTCTGTACACGGGAGAAAAAGAGAAACCACCGAAGCGTTAACTCCTGTCGCTTCCCACAGCGCACTGGAGGAAAAGGCAGCTTCCTCTGCTGAACCTACGTTTCCGTAGGACAAAAGGGCTCCAGCTCCCCCAAACCTCACCTGGGGCCACACCTCAGAGCACAAACTCCCCCAGAACAATTCCATGCCCGCTGAAGTCAACGTGTATAAGGTAAGCCCCTGACCCCCACTGTAACACCGAACTGTTGATAACCAGTTACAGATTCAATCCCAATTTTAGGGTATAACTTCTTGAAAAGCAAAGAATTCTCAGCCTGACCTCGATTTGCCAGGTCACACGGTTCTGTGGGTCCAGGCTGCCCCAGGGACTGGGTCACCAGGCCCGAGCCCAGAGGGGGGGAGTACAGCGGGGAAGGGCAGGACGGGGCAGGGGAGGAACGCGGAGGCAGAGGCTCCCCAGGACTCACCTTTCACCTGCCGAACGGAACTGAGGTTCTTCTCAAAAGTGTCGTCAAATTTGGGATTGGTGATGGGTTCGAAATCACTGGTATAAACTCTCCCAGTAGATGTGGAAAAACAACATTTACACATACAGGTGTGGTATCGCAACCGCCCCTCGTCCAGGTAGGGGTGAGCTAAGGCATCCTTAGCAGATATTCTTTTGGACTGGATATTGCATTTAAAGAAAAGAAAATAAAAAAAAAAAAAAAAGAGTTAGGATATTTTCAGAGGTACTGAAACAGTGTAAAGAATACTTTCTCATTCTAAATTGTTTTATAAACACCTCATCACGTTCCAGGATGAGCTCAGGGCAGTTTGAGATCTGCAGAGGCTGCCACTAGAGGGAAGGTTTCGCTTAAAAACCAGCAGCGCTGCCAGTGACCCTGCTCTGCTACAGCTGGTGGCAGAAAATGCCGCTAATGGGATTTTTAGAAACATATTTTTCCATAATTACTTTGTCCGGATAACCTTAAATTATGACTCCGACAATAAATCAAAACAAGCCCAAAGAATTTAGTGTTAGAAAATACGGTGTTTTGTAGGGCCACGCTCTGCAAAACATTTGGATGGGTCCTTGAGTAGGGATTGACGGTAAAAGAGGGATTTAAGGTAAAACACAAATTTCAGCATCACTGGTAAGAGAGTAAACTCAGGACACGGCATCTGCAGTTCTGAGAAACGCTTTACACACCAAGTTCCAGCCCCGCAGTGGTGAAGGAGGTGCAGCGCGGAGGGAGTTAGAAAGGAAAAAAAATTAAGTTTGTTTACGTGGAAGTTATAGTTTAACACTTGTGTGGTTTTGTTCAGTAATCCTAAGGTTTCAAAAAATAAAATCAAAAGGCACTGACTTCCGAACACTTTATCAATGACAAGCTTCCCCCTTTGCAGTTCAGTCAATTTGTCTGTTTTTCCTTTGAAACGTCAGGGATTTATTTCCCCGTGAAACTGCAACAACCGAGACCATGGACCCAGGTCCCAGCCGCCCGGTGACCGGGGCCCCAGAGGGGAAATCCAAAATCCACAGCCATGGATTTGTATTAGAGAAACAGCCGCTCAGTGGAAAAAAGCTCCTGTTCCGTGACTGCGTGGATGCAGAAGGAATTTTTTGTGTGTTGCAAGACCACGAACACCCACACGACTCTAATTAGAACTGCACCAAAGCCTCTGATGTTCTGCTACCTACACCTCGCCAGGAAAAGCTGCTGTGATTCACCAACACCCGCAGCCCTCTCGCTCCACCCAGCACGAGGGCTTAAAACGCGAAACCCCATTCCAGGCGGAAATTAATCGAGCAATTATAAGATGATACTTTCAGGCCTTTTACAGACCCTGAAGTACTGAAATGGGATGCAGAAGAAAATCGGGTAAAGTAGGTCCTTTACTGAAAATATTAATTTAAGTAGCAGATAACAAAACCTGTTAAAACAAGAAGTGTTGGAAGTGATTTAAAATCATACTTACTGGATCAAAGACCAACATTCTGCAAAGGAGATGAACTGCTTCGTGTGTAGCTTGACTGGAAAGTGTATATAGGACAGGGAGGGATGGCTGCGGGGGAACAGAAAGGACAGAGAGTTGTCCTGTCGCATCCGTCAGCAGGAACAGGCAGTTAGAGCACACGGTATTTCAGAGTCACCAAGGACAAACTTCTTGCCCAAGAGGCCGTGCGCTGCCCAGCGCTTCCCAGCCGTTCGCTCTCACAGAACTCAGCAATTCCCACAGAGACCCAATTGCTCGGGTTTTCCCTTAGTTCAGATGCAAACCCTGGACAAGCCTGTATCTTATTTATTTATTCTTTCACATAAGCATCACTTTAAGCAGTAGCTGCTCAGGGGGTTATTAACCACATCATTTCCAGTATTTCATTTTTCTGATCTCAATCACTGCCAAATTATGGATTATTTTGCTTTTCCTTCCCCGGACGATCCATATCCAAGGGACAGTGACACCCAGCACAATCACACCGCCCCCGGGGCAACAGCGTTTCACGGGGGATAAACAGGCCAAGGACCGGGGGGCAGGGACGGGGTGTTCTCGGGCAGGGACCGGGGGGTGAAAGAAGCTGGAACAGCCCAAAGCTGGGGGTGACACGGTGCTCGGTCCCACAACCAGCGGATCCTTCAGAGTTAACACCGAGGAACCAAGTGCGGAGACAGCCCCTGTCCCCACAGTCCCAGCAGGGGGAACAGGCGCTGCCTGAAGTGGCCCAAAATGAAAAAAAACTAAGGAGCAATAATATTCCTGTTACGTGCCATTCATTTTAATGCATTAGGCATATCCTACGCTCTCTGGAATGAACTTCAAGGTTTATATTTTTTAAATATATATAAAAATGACACCTCCAGGGTGACATCATTCTAAGTGAACCCTGAACTGCCCAATACAGCAGGAAGCACTTCTCACCTTAGTTTCTACGTGTGGAATATAAAAATATATATATAGGTATATGAGATATATAGAGAGAGAATATAAAGCTATAATATTTGGCAATTTCATATGATTTTTCTAACTAATAAGCACCATCTACACAAAAAAGCACGTCCATCCAGACACTGTGGTTAAGTAGGTGCCATCCAGCCCCTCCAGGTGTGACGGGGAGAAGGGGGAGCACCCGAAGCCCCGCTCCGGGGGGAGGAGAGGCTCGGCCCGTCCCGGGGCTGCCGGTTCCCCGACTTCATCCATTCACACGGCTCCAGTTGGAAGTAAAATTTTTAAATGCAAAACCGACAAAGAATTCTGCATAGTATGTAAATTGTCATTATGCCAGCACACGGTGGGATGGGCTTTTTAACTCAGAAACTTCAGGCATTAATCTATTTTTACAGAAAGCAGCAAAATGCTTTACCCCTTAACTCCCACCACGCTCACCTACGTGGATTAAAAATAGCTTGTGCGACAAAGGAAGCATCAGGTTCTAACTTGGTTTTCTCTCCCTATTAATCTAATTAAGAAACTGATAACATTTAGCTATTTATAACCAGCAAAATCTCCATTTTAAAAGATGAAAAGCCGTGAATTTGCACTGGAACATGAAGCGTGCTTGATGCTGAAATCAGAGAAATATCATTAAAGAAATCAACCCGAGGCACGGTGACCCCTGTTTCCGAGTTGCAGCTGAGACACAGCTCCAGAGGCTGCTCAGCTTCCGGGCTCTCCGTGAAAAATCAGCGGTGTTTTCCTCAACAGACACAGAACCAACTGCTGGCAGTTTATTTCCTGTCACTTCCCGGCTCGAGGACATTAAATCTGAATTGGAAGCACTTTATAGCGTTTCACCCCCCTGCTTTCAGGGCTGCCACGGTTCCCTGGGCGAGGGGACTCAGCCCGCGGTGCCCTGCGCAGGAGCTGCCCTCGCACGGGGACGGGAGAACCAGAGGAGGTGCTCGGGCCCATTTCAGTTCCCGATTAAACACCCTCCTTAACGAGCTGAACACGGCTACCACAGAGATGCCCGAGTTCCTGCTCTCCACTACCGACAGCACAGCTCCTGCACGCTGGAAACGTCAAGCTATTATCAAATTATCACAATATAAAGCCAATGTGTTCTATAAAGTATCTGGCTGCACTTGTACACTGCTATGTATTTATATCTAGAATTCACAGTGGATAGATTTCTCCCAGCTTCAAGCACTACAAAACTTTTTTTCTTTAACCACCTCAAACCTGGAAGCGCAGGAACTACCTGCCTCAAAGCTACAGCTCTCCCAGCACGTGATAGCAAAAAAATAGACTGGGTTCGTTTTAAAATGGTAGAGAAAGTCTTAAGGAAATCCTCCTATTATTAATGTTAAAAGAAAAAAAAAACCTGTCATAAAAGGGAATAGAAACAAGTTGATGGAGTGAATCAGAAGTGCCAGGGAGGCAGAACCCCCTCGTGTTAATACCAGCAGAAGATACACCCAGTGCTCATTTCTATGGTAACTACTACTGTGGTGAGTAGACATTTGAGAAATTCCTTCAACAAGCAGAAAATAAAAATGCAATCTTAACTACTGGAAAGATCTCATGTATTAACATGTACAGGTTATTAATTTTGTTAATTTTTAGTACCTAACAGTCATATAAATGACCATATTGGATGGAGAGAGTGCTTTATTCCTGCCCTGGGGACTCCTGCATAAGCGTTTCTCTGTATCTATTAACAGGACATTTCATTTGCTCTTTCTTGCCTGGTCAGCACAATGACATCATCCTGCCTTTTTTCTCTGGTTTGTTTTGTTTGTTTGTTTGTTTTTTAAATTAACTTTTACTTCAGTTGTGTTGAATGTTGTGTCTTGGTTTTTCTCAGCCCTTCAGGTCACTGCCCGATGCGGGAGGACCCTTTGGTGACGGACCGTCCTGTTTACGGGGCTGGGACACGGCGATTTCCACTTCCACACTCCTGGTCCCTCAGTTCCAGAGTCCCCCCAGGGCTTCCTGAACCTACCGCTAATTTTAATGGATGTCTCTCGCCAATATTATCACTTAAATCTAACATATTCATTCAAAATAGCTATCAAAACACTGTCACGTCAAAAAAGCAGAGTTTCACCCGTCTCATCAAGTCAAACAATACAGATAAAACAGATGCCAGAAACACACTTTACTGGAGAAAACCCACCTTGTCTCAATAGCAGCTTGAGTAACTCCAGCATTAACCCTCGGCAGTGCAGCACCCAACCCCCTGGGGGTAACCAAACCCCTTTACAGGCAGGGACAGCTCTGACATTAAATATCCAAAGTATTTACGAACGAACGTGCCGAGAGAATTTAATCGAGCTGGGAAACGCTGCGATGATGCAGCGGTAGCACCTGCACAGAGGAAATCCTCACTCTGGGGGCTGAGTGAAGGATTGCATTGACCATATATAACAAAAAGGCCAGAAATCTGCAGCTCTACCTGTTTGTGAGGACCCCTGAGTATATGTGCCTTGGCGCCTTCGCACGCCGTCCTCATTGCTTCCAGCGACGGGGTGCCCAGCAGGTCTGTGATCAAATCCAGCTGCGGGGACACAACACGTGCATTTGAGAGCTCAGACAGACATTTATATATTTCACTGTATCAGCAGATTCTTAAGCTAACGAGAATCCCATTGGAGGTACCAGTCAGTTCAAACCCACTATTTTATGGATAGTGAATTACAAATATTAACGTATACATTCAGTAGATAGCAAACACAAACATTTGTAATTTCACTGAAAAAGCCCTAACAGAAACTGATTTTCAAGTTTGGGAGCTTTTGTTGGTCACAGGTCTAGTAAAGCATTTTACTGCAATTTAAAAGTCAATTTTACATCATGAAGAAAATTGTTAAGTAGCATTAATGGTTTGTTACTCATTCTAAACCCTACATGTTCTCAGTTGAATATCAGCATCACATACCAATATACCACACAAAATTATCCTCAAAAAAACAGGTCAACTACTACTTTACACAAAATATTTTGCCATCAACAGAAATAAAACTATAGAAAATGGAAAAAAACTTTCAGAACTTTAGTACAAACATACTATATAAAGAATTCCTACATACAATAAAAATAAGTTTTTTAAAAAAAAAATCATCTGTCCAGCACCAGAGGCAGGGAAAGGAGCGGTGCTGGTTCTAGGGAACACAAAAGCTTCCTAAAAAGGAGCAAAGATGCTGCTGGGTTTAAAACTGGTCTCAACTGAAACAAAATGACATTTCCGTCACCTTTTTCATTTTGGAAAGCAAGAGGGAAGCTTTCACCTTATTTCTACAAAAGGGTGTGCATGTACTCCTTAAGTGAATGAGAACAAATCAAAAAAACACCCGTGTAAGTCAAGCAAAAAGAAAAAAGCAGTAACTTAGACCAGCGTTCCAGGGAATAGACTGTGTAAACACCTGCACTTTTCAGGCACCCACCCCTGATATGTTAATGTAGGGTTACATCTATGTATATAGATATGGATATAAATACACACACTTTATTCTAATGGCTACAAGAAAAAAACACTGAAAACAATTTTCATAATGATCTCCTGAAAGTTCACATTTAACATCTCTCAAGATACAACAAAGGTTTGGGATGTGGTTTTACTTCTCGTCAATCAGTACACACAATCTCACGATTTTAATGACTCCAGTTTCTAATCTGTAGATGAATACAAGCAACATCGAAGAGAAACATTTTTGTGTCAGCATCACATCTTGTTCTTTCTCTTAGGTAGAAGGACAAATGATCCATCTCTGAGATCTTGCTGGAAACATCATTTTCTATCTATTGTAAAAACAGCACTTGAAGATCATTAGAGATCCAGGTACCTTATATTAGTTTGCTTCCTGTGGCAACAGCGATGAAGGACTCGGGTGCACCCCATGGTTTATAGCTAGCCACAGCGATGCAACATAAACCAACAGTCAGTACTTTCTTACAGACTTGACTATTACTAAACGGAAGCACTCTGAGCAGCACCACTAATTGGCAGTTTAAATAGTTCAAGTGCCAATACTGTACCTGTAATTATATATGGATAGAAAACTACTTTCTCAGATTAGTTGTTACAAAAAGCTTGATCCCAGTTATATCACCTGTACCTTATCTCAGTAAAAGGCTACAGCAAGCTTTGGTACTGCGGCAGATTACAGGGGATTACCAAAAAATACACATTTCAAAGGCTAACGTTAATAATCACTACTTTTAATTCCACCTGGAAGCAATGGTTTCAGTGGCTCAAAGCAGCTCGTCTCTATGCCTGTGAGTAACCCAAGCTCAACAAAAGCAAGCTTGAGGTTCCACATGCATTAGTGTAACCCATTCCCTGAAATTATGCAGCAGAAAAAAATTTTAAAGGGAAATTTAATTATACCTGCTGTATGGGACTCTGTGCCTGAAACAATATTCTTCGCCCAAGTAATTCTGCAAAGATGCAGCCTACAGACCAGATGTCAATAGCATTGCTGTAGTGCCGGCTGCCCATCAGGATTTCTGGAGCTCGGTAATACTGAGTGACAACTTCCTGAGTCATGTGGCGAGATTCATCTAATTCTTCCACCCTGGCCAATCCAAAATCACAAATCTAAATTGAGAAGGTAAATAAAAAAATTAAAATAACCAAAACACTTAATGCATTTCAAGTAGGTAACCTTCTGGTAGCGAAGCAGGAAATTCCAAACCAGCAGTTAAATAAATCAGATAATCTGCTGCAATGCATAAGCAAAGGGAAAGGGGAACAGGAAGAAATTACGCTACTTTATTCCACATCCATTTAAATGTTCAACAATTTTATTTGAAATCACAGTACATTTTTAGTTGGCATTACAATATTTATAATCTAAAAGATTAAAAACCTTTGCACTAAAAAAAAATTAATACATATTGCCAACCTCTGAGTACAGACCATTTCATCCCAAAGCAGATTCCATTTGTTCATGACATGCCTCAAAACGTTACAGAATGATTCGTCCCTCTACTCGCTTTGGCTTCCAGGACTATTTAAAATTTCTTGAACCAGAAGGGTTAAGAAAACGGACCAAAACTTTCACAATTAGAATGCTTAGCAAATGGGTGTAAACAAAGCTCATTTTTGTTATATTTGGTCCAGCTGGACATCACACCTAAGCCTTCCCAAGCTTCATATGCCCAAGGAGTTACTGGCAGAGCCCTGGGTGTTGTGTGGGGGCAGGGACACCCCCAGGTCAAAGGAAAGAGTCAGCTCCATCAGCTCTCAGAGATTTGGGGAGAGGGAGGGAGGAAAGGGGAAAGGAAGATGTTCGCTTCATTTATAACTTTTAAATAACCTGTGGGATTTTTTCTTTTAAAGTGACTTTCAGGAAAAGCATTCATATTGCATGTTTTCGTTTAAAAAAATAACAACTGATTGATAATGAACAGCAAATAACATGTACATTTCAATAAATTTAAGTAGCACCTTAAGAACACAGTTGCTGTTCACAAGGAGGTTCCCTGGTTTAATGTCTCGATGTAAAATGCCAGCAGAATGTAGGTATTTCAGACCTGAAATATTAAACAAAATTAAAATAAATACATTTTGTCCTTTTAAAAGAATTGTAAGGCTGACAACATTTTCCTGGAAGGTCTTGCAACTCCTGATCAGCAAAGACTTTGCCATTGGCTCATTCTTTGTATGATTCCGACTCCCAGTCCCTGGTACAGACTCAGTCACTCAATGAAAAGATAAAACTTTTGGAGTCTACAAACTAGACACAGCAAGTAATTTAAGCAATCTTTTTTTTTTTTTTTCCTTATAGTAGAATAATAAATGTTTGCTGTTTATTCATAATATGCAATAAAAAGAACCAGTTTCCACAGGAAACTTATTCAAGAGGAGGATGTCTTGAGAATAAACATTAAGAAACAGAGGAACAAAAATTAAACTACTACAAAATTTTCATTCATTTTAAAAGAAGAAAAATTACCTCTTAAAATCTGGTAAAGAAAAACTTTGACATGATCCGAGCTGAGTGGCTGAGGAGAGACGATAATCTTATGGAGGTCACTCTGCATCAATTCAGTGACAACATATCTTCAATTTATTAGTTAAGGCAAAAGCAGAAAGTCCAGCACATAATCTCTTGAAACTTTGACTCTAACTCCTAGGAATCTGAGCTCTTACAGGTCAGAGCTATCGAGTAAAAAAAGAATAAAGCTTCACAGAGGTCAAGTCTCCAGACTCTTACAAGAATGAAAATAAAAAACGGGTTGTGAAAGAAAACAGATTATTCAATAAAGTAGCACTTGTATTAAGGTAGTTGTTACAAAATTATTTCAAAGTCAAATTACGACTCAGAAAACAAAATAAAATTTTAATATAATTAATGACATCTTGAAAGTTTTAAATTTTTCCTGAAGATCAGCAGATCACAGATTACAAGCAACTAAAGTAACATCTTCCTAGTGGACATACATCAACATGGTTTCACCAGACAAACTGGGAGGGAGAAGCCCGTGGCAGCGGGTGATGCGGGCACCCCCGGTCCCTACACCACCAGCACAGACCTTCAGAAACACACACGCTTCCCCAAAGCCACCCAGGACCCACTGCTTTATCTGCTCGAGCATCACATACGCCCCCAGACCGATCCCAGGTGTCAAACCTCTTCTGAGTGGTAACAGAAGAAAAAGAACAAAAACCTCCAAACTTCTATCTGGAGGAAAAACTGAAGTAACCAACAGAACCCACCACTTCACGTGCTCCCAGAACACAGCAGCCGGCGTGCTCACCGGGAGTTCACACAAATACTCGAAGATACAAAAAGCTGTATATGCTCTGGCTGATAGGAAGGTGCGGGAAAAGAAGGGTATTGTGTTTACTCAGGAAGCACTAAAAATACTAAAACTGTACTATTTAAAAAATGGAGAAATACAGCAGAGAGAGGCAGCGCAGCTCAGCCCACAAGCCCAGTATCAGAGCATCAATCTCCTGAACACGTTACAGAAATAAAGCACATGCAAAAGTCACTAGGCTGAATGCTGGGAACAGGATGGAGGGACGTGCCCATGGGCTGCTCGGGGCAGCTGGTGACAGAGCCCTTGTCCTGCGGCCACCGCTGAAGAGCCCTCGGGCTGCAGAGGGGCTGCCTCTGCCGGACTTCGCTTGATTCACAAACACCAGCGGTAAGTTTTCATTTTGGAGCTGTGGTTCAGAGTTTAAACCAAAACCACCACACCTCTGCTTCCCAGGAGTGAACTCGCAATACTGAGAATTTTCAACTTTTACACCAAATAAGGTTGATATGATAATTAAGAAACATTACTGCTTTAAAAGCTACCTTTAGCGGTGGTATTTGGAAGAAAAAAAGAAAGTCCTTGTTATTATTACATTTGTGGCTGCAGAAGGTAAAACGCGGTAGCCATAAGTTAACTGAACTTCCACCTCCCAGCAAGGCTGGGCTGTCTCGCTGAGCCCCTGCCAGCGCTGGCATCGAGCATGGTCACACCAAGCCCTGCTCCTTCAGACACACACGAACGGGACAGGGGGGAGATACCCGCTGCCAAGGGCAGGCAGAAGATCAAGGAGAGAGTGAGAAACCCCACACCAGTGTGGTGTCTCCCTCGGTGCAGCAGGTTCATTCTCAGCTGAGGGCAGAGCTCACCACGACCCTGCAGGAGCCAAGCAGTTGGTCCCGTGTTCTTCATAACCAGCTCTGCGACCCACCAAATCTGGCCCAGGCTGCCCAGAGAAGCTGTGGCTGCCCCATCCCTGGAGGGGTTCAAG
>JAOXJM010000006.1:3997300-4030685 GCA_026413425.1 Tringa solitaria
ACTGCATTCATAAAGAATTCATAAAGAAAAAAAGAACAACCCTGCAGCACCATAATTTCTAGTTCTCTAATTTTTCTGTTCCTTTTGGCAAAGGCCCTCTTTAATATTTATACCAGCCTTTTAAAATTTGTTTTTTACCTTATGGCTGCATCAAATCTTTACATTTCATTTTTAATGCAAAATACTAAAAAAATCCAAAAGCATTACTCTGCACTTTATTATGATAAGGTTTCTGTTTTGCTACGCCACAAATCCTCCTAAATCTCAATCCCGAGCATAATGTCTCCCAGATGTCTCAACTAGTTGCCATGCCAACTAAAGCAGCTTAAATTAAATGAGGGCCTGAAATGGCACCTGCACCACTCCAGGTCTGTTGCGCATTAAATAAAGCTCTCTTGACAGGGGCTCAGAGGTGCCATTAATGTGAACAGCCGCTATCTGATTATTGTCTCTAGATAATTTAATGAGGGTCTCTAAACAAGAGCGAAAGCACCACTTGCTTCACATTCCTGCCTTTTACAAACGCGGCGGCGTCTTAACCAGCTGGTGCCCAAGTGGGTCAGTGACTTCGCCCCGGCCAGCACTGCCCATCTTTGGCAAAAACAAACCACAAAAACCCTCTGGGATCTCAACCAACTACTCCAACAGGTACCTGCAGGTCTCTCTCTGTTTTAAGTCGAACCCTCAAACACGCTGGCTACGGGCGGCCACCGGCGCTGTAACATGCAGCTCCGCTGAACGTTACCACCAGATAAAAATTGCTCCTGACAGCAGTAATTAGTTAAGTAGCTGTATAAAATTAGAACTACAAATGTATCAATTTGCTTCAGAATAATTATCAAGGCAAATGCAGGGCATAAAAGAACTTCACTTAGTCTGTTGACTGGGAGACCTGCTGAGTTGGGAAAATTTGCAAAGTGACAGGCAAATTTCAGAAAGGAATAAAGTGCACCCTGTGATGTGGGGTTCTCGTCACGACTTGGGTCCTTCTTTACTAGCTCTCTGCATGCCCCAAAACTCAGCTCTATAAACTATTTTTCTAACAGTGGAGTGGAGGTGTCTATCTATATGGTACCCTAAGAAACATGCTTTTTTTAAAACAAAACGAACTCTTCCTTGTATATTTCAGGATTTTCTATAAAATGTGGACAAAGGGTTTTCTCCTATTTTAGTAGACTTTAGTTATACTTGTTTTTTCATTAGAATCAAGCTTAGTTGGTGATGCCACCTCTGTCCTCTAACTCTCTGCAGATTTTATAGCTTCCTGGTAGAAATATTTCCATAACGTCCTCATTTTGTGTCAATACCCAAAATATGAAAAAAAAAAAAAAAAGACCTGGTCCATGTAAAAACAGCGCAACAATTATTTAAAAAAAAAATTGCATCTAATGCCTAAGTAATTTGTTATGTTTAAAATTTGCTGACTTTTCTGTTATAGGTGATAGAAGTTTATTTGCAGCAAGTCACCTCTAATTATGCAGTGTAGAAATGGGAATCCATGGCATGTGCCACAGAGCCCAGAGAAGCAACAGCAGAAGCTTTTTGGAGGGAAATGGTTTTGTAGTCAGGGGGAAGAAATAAAAAAGACAGTTTTTCATACCAGGAAGAAAATACTGAAACTGCTGTGGGTGACCCTGCTCTGGCAGGGGGTTGGGGTGGATGAACTCCTGAGGTCCCTGCCAAACCCACCACTCTGGGACTCTGTCACGTCTTGTCAGCTGCTTCTCATATTCACTTTAATTGAAAAAGTTTTCAAAAAGTTACTATAAAAACTTAGGATAGTTCTTAAAGGAGAATGTCTGTGTATCTCCACTTGAAGAATTCAGAATTACAATCAATTGCCAAAGATTTTGTAATTGGAAAGAAAGCAAGCTCTAAGTCATGGAATCACAGAATGACTTAAAAGGAGTTAACCATGAAAGAAACAAACGTTTCTGGTTTTACATACAAACCTTGGCAGTAGCTAAGCTCATAAAAGTAAGCGTATCCCATTTATATATTCTTGATTGTACAATTACATGGAAGGAGTAATCCTTAACCTAGATCTGATTTATAGCTCGTACGACTTGTTAGAGAACGAGGGCACCGAACTAGTGCAAATAACCAAACTCCAGGTTTTGAAGACTACTCATATACTGTTCACATGAAAGAAATATCAAAGCAAAATTTAAGAGCTTTATCTAACATTCATATGAAAAAGCTCTACTACAGACCAGCAATATTTTCAAGCAATCAGTAAATCATGCTGTACTTTGGTTAAAATCACTGAGTTTAAAATACACCTACTTTCTTCACCAATCAGCTCAAGGTATTATAAATAGATCAAACCATATTTCACAAAGTTCAGTTTATCTAAAAATAAAGAATGACAATTTTCTACCCATTAATTGTCTCGTAAAGTGGGTCATACTAAAGCAGCTAAAACCTATCAGTAATTAAAAAATAACCTTCCAAAGTCTAACCATAAGAGTGAGCTGGTGCACTCAGACCTCAGGCAGCTCCTCCGAAGTCTGACACCAAGAGTAAAGCTACCTGTGGGAGAAGCAGAACACATGATGGGGACACATATGGGACAGGGATTTTGGGCTTTTTTCAAACCAAACTATTACTTGTGTATTCAAGTATAAGAGGAAAAGCTCTCAGGTCCCAATTGTGATAGTACGAAAACTATGTGATTTCAGAAAATAAACCCAAATCCTCAATCACAACACTTTATTTATGATCCTGAATGTAGATGCGTACATTTTTAGACAAAAACTGATTGGTTTCTTAACTTTTTAGCAGACATTTCATTACACCCTGCCTGGTTTACAAGCAGATTTTGGTAACAATTTTGCTTTGGGGAGGAAGTTTTAATTTGCACCATTTGGTTCTGAATTATAAACTTGAAAGACTGCAACCAAAAAGGAGCAGCAGTTTAATGAGATGCCACATAACTGAATATACTCTGATTCAAGTGTTCGCTTTCAACAATGCAGCACCGGGTTTAATTTTCAGTGTTTGCTTTTGGGGTTTTCCAGAGAAAAGACAGAAGTCTATTAGCTGACCTCAGCTGCGTGGCAGATCCCTGTCCTGAAATGCTAATTTGATAATGGAAATGTCAATGATATTTGATTATCTGCTCTCCAAAGTATCACTTTTACTGAACTCTGAAATGATATGTTGTTACTAACAGCATGTTGTATAAATATCTAAACAGTTCATAAAACTGCAAATAATCTTAAAACTGTTATGGGCAGGAGTCTGGTGAAAAGCTTTTTTCCCTGACACACATAGCAATAAAATATAAACAAATAATCTCATTCAGTGTTAATTATCAAGTTCATTTCTTATTAGCTAAAAACTTCTCAAAAATTGGATCTTAGCATGTTGAATTTTTAAAATACCATAAAGAAGAGAGCAGACAGTGGGATTAATCTAGGCAGACAATCTGTATTGGGATTCCTGGTCTGTAGCTGGTAAAGTCTCTGCAGAGAGCAGAATTACCCCCATTTTTATTTTAAATCTCTATTTCTAGATACTTTCTATACCATGAAAATCTGGATTTAACTCATTCAGTACAGTAATTTCTAGCAATTTAAAATCTAGAGTAAGTACTAAAACAACCTGCTTCGAGTCACAGAAGTTCTCGTCCAAGCAGTCACTGAGAGCCTGCCCAGCTCAACGACTGACTGTTCAGTATTTTAGAATGAAGACATTCCCAACCCCAAAAACAGAAGATAAAACAAAGTTTGAAAAGGGAAAAAACCCAAAACAAACATGACTTTCTCATGTCATGTACTAAAATTCAATTTTATAATAGAGTTACCCTAGACAGCAAGTACCTTTGCATCAGTGACACGTTAGACATATATCTGTGTGAAATCTGTTTTCTTGATCAAGACAGAGGCTCAACAAGGGAAGCCGCAACCCAACTGCTGAGACATCTCTGAAAGGACATGGTTTCAAAAGATGTGACAGCAGCACTCTCTGAAAACACCAGAAACTATTTTAAGGTACTAATAACCGAGAGGAAGTCAATTACTGGATATATTTTGGGGGAATCACTGTTAGTCCAGCAGTATCTGTTGGTAAATACCACAGGACCATGCATTTACTGGTTCTTCATATTTAAAGAAGAATTCATATTCATCTTCAATCGGGCGCCCTTTCGCCTCTGACGTTAACATTAACTAAGAGTTCTTGAGAGCAGAAATTCACTTCTTGAAATAAAACTGTTCCAATACAGGCTCAAGGTTTTTGCAGTTCTATTTCATAGATTCCACCAACTCCTTGCAGTTTCTAAGCTAATGAAAATTACACCTACCTCAAGTAAGATGCTCTATTTTATATTTAGGATACATTTCTTCAAAATAGTCAATGTGTGGAGGCTGGAGTATGTCGAGGGCAGAGAGTACCTAGGAAACACCACACAAGGTCAAGACCTATCCCAGTCAAACAAAAACAAATCCCTTTCAAAAAGACAGTCAGTCTGTACCTTTCTTACAGAGCTTAGCTGTACTGTACCCCACACAGACAGACCAACGTCCTGTCTCACTAGAGATGTGAATGTAATAGCCCACCAAGTCAGATATTCTGTACATTCACAGTTGCTTTTTTTTTTTTTAATTCAAGAAACTTTTTCCAGCTGTTCAAGTACTAGCTTAAAAGCATAAATTTATCTATACCAAATAAAAAACGGTTTATTTCAAATATATATAACCACAAAATATTTGAAAGAAGTAATTCTAGGAAAGAAATGCAAAAGTAAAAACAACTACACTTTGTTCTGCCTTTCACCTTAAAGAGTTCTGTGATACACTGCTTCCATGTGGAATTACAAAACCCAAAGTCATTCACATTCTGAGACAGAAGCTCAGCTCTGTGCAAAGCAAAAAGGTAGAAAAGCAGCAGCAGAGAATTTACATCCTCTCACAGGAGAAAATACGACCTTGGAGTCATGTTTTAGATCCTGCCCTAGGAACATCTATGGCAATTAGGTGAAGTACACAAACTTCAGCAGGAATCAGGCTTGACTTCTGACTGTGTACAGAGATGCCTTTAATTAATTTTGGAGTGAAATCTTCTCCATAATGTAGAGCCTGGTGAGGAGCAGTTCCAGGTTCCAGTTCAAAAGAAATCTTGCCTCCCAAGGAGTGGTGGTGGTGGGACTCTGCAGCCTGGTACAAGCTGGCAAGGCCTCTTGTGTGCCCCACTAACAGCAGCGCTTATCTGAATATGCAGGGCTCAGCCACAAATTAAATCTTGGAATACGATACCCTCAGATTAAAAAAAAAAGTAAACTTTAAAACAGGAGGAAAAGCAATGAAATCAGGTTCTGAAACAGATCCCCGCCTCCTGGTCCCACTCTGCAGGAGAAGGCAGTGCTCCCAACACGCGTCTCACTGCTCATCCACAGGAGGGGGAACCGCAGCCCCAGCTGCACGCGCTCTGTAAGTACTGTTTGATCCACTTCAGACACAACCATATGGGTCAATTCAAAGAATTTTTTAAATGTTTTAACTCACTCTAGCTGATTTTCCCTAAAGCAGACTTGGGAGTGCTTGTGCAACCGCTCTGCTGGAAGAACTGAGAGCAATAAACCCCAACTAAGGGGAGAGGAAGGTTGAGTAAGAAATAGCTCGGAAGCGAAAGCATCTCCAACTGGTAGAGCTTTGTGCAGACTGACATTTATCTAAAGCCTAAAATAAGATTAGGTGGAAGTGTATTGCCTGTCTATTTGCAAACATTTTGGAAAGGAAATG
This sequence comes from Tringa solitaria, assembly GCA_026413425.1. NCBI lineage: Eukaryota > Metazoa > Chordata > Aves > Charadriiformes > Scolopacidae > Tringa > Tringa solitaria. The sequence goes on from JAOXJM010000006.1 coordinate 4,003,045, forward strand.
ATGAATATCCTTAGATTCTTGATAATTTCATTTTTTATAGTGTTTGCAACAGTAATATCCGAGTTTCCAGGAAATCTGATAACCATAAAATTACAGAGCTTTTAAAGCATTTTAGATATTCTATAACTTAAAAGAAAAAAAAATACTTCCGTTATAGATAGCTCCATTTTACAATTAGGCTTTATCAAAGACTTCAAAATTACTTTGAATTTACTTACATTGTCATGCTTAAAAAAACACAACATCTTCAACTCCCGGAAGACCCTTTTACAAGAGACCAAATTTTGGAAGACGTTGGGCATCTTTTTGAGTGCAACTCTCTTTCCATCTCGTGGATCTGTTACTGACCTACAGAACAAAAGATTTAGAGCATCACATACTACTGTCAGACAATTTTTTTTCTATATCAGAAAAGAATATTTTAGAGTTCTTATCATTCTCGACTTGGACGGTGAGTCAAAACAATGGGAAGACACTTCTAGGGGAAAAGCATTATGCACAGGGCATTGTGCAGAGGCTGTGCTGGAGGCAGGGTGGTGGTCCATTGGTGAGAGCACACCGACACGTTCCCCTCGGGTTGGTTGCCCAGTGGCCAGACACACCAGTGCAGACGCTGCCGGCCACCGGCACACGCTGCAGCTCAGAGTTACACCAACACCTGGAGCCCAGGAGCTGACGTGACAACAAACCTCCCCTTCACCTCCCAAAAAAGACATTATTAAGAGTAACACATTTTCTCAGTTACACAGATTTGATTTTGCCGGGTCTACTGCTTTCTTCTTCCTCTCCTAAGAGCGCAAAAAATTTAATAATCCCATCCTGACAGAGCACTGGCAAGTGTAAGACTATTACTGGATCTAGCACTGAATCACTTCACATCTGGAGAAGCAACAGCACAGGGTACCTAAGTTTCCACACGTGCAAACCAGACATGATACCTGTCTGTCTCCCACAGAGCTTATGGGATGCAAGTAGAGTCGTCCAGAAATTATAAGGTGCTTTGCACATGGCAAGTATTTTAATTTAAAATAATTAGATTCTGAAAATAGAATTTTATAATGAGAACCATAAAACTAGAGCAAGGAGATTATGGTGCCTCAATTCCCAAACACGGTTTTTAAGGTGAGGCTTCTCAAACAGGGTTTCTAGATCTTCAGTTGTTAGGAAACCTTTGGGTTTTTCTGCATATTTTTGGGGGGTGACCAAAATAACTCTCTTCTCAGTGCAATGCCATAACCACATACGAATCTACATCCAGCTGATGACTACATTCTACTCCTCAGAAAGTTGCTGGCTTTTCTATCCAGCATGTGACTCTCCTACAGATGCCATGGAAGGAGGCATCTTTTGTCTCAGCTCCATGTTGGTTTAAGCATCTAAATAAAAAATCAGAACAGAGTAATAAGTATCTGCCTTATCTACAAGTACCACATTGAACTTCAAACTATGCAACAATCAATCCAAAAAGTCAGAAGCAGCCACTGATCCCAGTGGTTGGGAGCCAAAGGAGAACTGACCCAAGACACCTGGCTACAACACCCATTAACTGCCGCTGCATATTTGCATTTTAAATAAGGGCCGGAGGGGGACCTGGGAAAGTTGACACCAGCCTATTTCTATAGTTAGGGGGGGTCTGTTGGACGCTCTGCCTCTCGCTCTGCACACCCTGAGCTCTACAGGCTTTTCAAGCTCCTAGTTGTATATTTAGGCTGTATCTATAGCAATCAGCTTCTGAATTTGAGCACTGTCACTACATAAAGACACCATTCCGATTACTCATAGAAGAATTACCCATTTTGTGAATGGTAGCAAGCCAATAACTCAACATACCAGAATCAGCTTGGGAAATTTAGGTAATTTTGACGTATTAAAATTTCATAAACAGGTCAGACGTGCAATACAATTCACATAACTATGTGAAACATACCAGAAATTGAAGAAAAGCTTGACAACAAATCAATCAATAAAGCCAACATTATTTAAAAAAAAAAAAGGAGCAAGAGTAGTCTGGCTTTGATTTTGGGCTTAACGACTCATAAGAACCAAAAGACCATAACAAAACCTGTTGAGGAACATTCTGCACTGCTGCACTGGCAAAGCAGGTATTGGAGTCCTCTGCTCTTCAGGTGTTTCCTTATTACTAACGCCCCAAAGGCTTTTTAGACAAGATGCCCAGGGATTTGAGCGCCTGGGGATAAAAATCTGTGACCACACAGACAGCAGGTCATTGCCACGTTCAGCTCTCTCTATGGCACCAACAAGACGATGCTGAATTTCAGGCAGGCGACAGGGTTGTCTCTGAAACCTAAGCCACCAGTTTTCAGGCGAAACCGATCTGCTGGGAGAGGAATAAATACCCAAAGGAGTTTCCACTCGCTTGTTGGTTCCCGTCGGGTTGAGCCAGGGGAGTCACCTGTGTGGTACCTGAGGATGTGGACACCGCTCCTCCTTCCTGGTGACAAACAGCTCAGAGGATGCGTGTTTTACTCGCAGCTTTGGGAACCTACACTCAAGGCCTTTTCGAGTTATTTTTAACAGCCACCTTTTAACCAAATTTCCGTTTAGAAACTTCCTATCTGACTTGCTCCAATTCTTATAAGTATAAATATTATTCCAGGAATTTACAAGAAAAATGCAATATTTATTATTAGCTGGACCTTATCATGCAGGGCTTCAAAGTTTACGTTGTGTCTTGTTAATGTTTTAAGGCAAAACTCACAAAGTAGCATTTCTCGTTATTATTTACGCAAAGCCCAGCAGTGCCTGTAGCTGGAAGGGCCTGGGGAACCCCCGCTGCGGCTGGGCCTCCTGGAGAAAACTGACGGTGCTTTGTGCCTCCAGGTGCCACAGCTCTTTGGTTCAGCGTCCACAATGACCCTTATCTAGGATTACTACATCCTGCTAAGTCAGGAGATGATCAGGCAACCGATACCACCGAACATCAGTGTCCTGGTAACTCCGGTACCTCTCCCACGGATGTAGCTGTCACGCGGCCTCACCAGTGAGAGCGGCAGATTTCATAAAACAGTTGGTCTTTAATCAAGTAATACGAAATTCTCGCTTATACTGATAGCTACCACAGATTTGCTGATACTCATTTTTGCTAGTTGCAGGACCCATTGAAACAAAACAAAACAAACCAAGCCAAATATATTGCAGAACTGTTAAAGTTCACCCCAGGTGGTAGCACCACCCGGTGACCCTGCTGTTTTCTCTAATGCTTCCATAGAGCAAAAATGGGTTCAAGTGAATGGTCTTTTCCTGCTGCTCCTGTCCTCGGCTCTGACAAAGGAATGAGTTACACGGGGTTGCTGCGGCATATGCATTTAAGGCCTTTTTTTTTTTCTTTTAAAATACCCCACTTCTACAGACCGGCAATCACTGCCAGATTGCCAGATCACTGGCAATACCCAGCTGGAAAGCAATTCCTCTGCCCTTTCCCTGTAGCAGCAGCAATTTCCCACCGCTCCTCACCCCTTGCCTTAGCTTGTGAGCTTCATACCACTCACCAGCAATTTCACTTCAAGGGGCAGCACAAAACTAACAATCAAAGTTATGAAGATCAGAAATGTCAGGACTGAATTCCAAAGAACAGAAAAAGGAAAGAAAGAAAAAAGGCTGTCTGAAAAACTGGTATTTACAGCATCCAATAAAGATGCTGAAAATGTTGCTTTGTGTTTGTGTACAGTACCTACTTTGATAGCTGTAAAATAATTATTTATAGCAATATGCTATCAGGTCACACATCCCCATGAGAAACTAGAAAAGCAGGAGAATCTCCTAGGAGCTAATTGAGAGAACAACTAGAAAGGCAGCTCTACTGAGAGCTGCTCTCAGAAGAACACATCCATCCCCCCTGCTCTGCGAGGCCGTGGCAGCCCGGCAGAAGCAGCAGCGCAGGGGGGGAACCTGCCCATGGCACGGGCATCGGGGGGCTCCTTCCACTGCTGCCCAACGCTGCAAGGCTTTCACTTGTTAACATCAGCTGTGGCTAGGCACAGAGAGAGGAGAGACCAAGACAAACCAAAAATAACCTAGCAAAAATTATACATAGGTGTGGGGCAAAAAATAAGTTAATAAATCTAATTTGGAGGGAGGGAAAATCCCAAGGAATATCGAGTTTGGCCTTAATCATGCCTCTAAGAATTATATGATTCCAGATGTTTCTGTGAGAACACCCAATCGTTTAGCTTTCTTTAATACACTGTATAAACCACTGCAAAAAGCTACTTTTAATAGCCTTAAACATACAAGTCACACGTTTTGCTTTCACAGCAATTACAACTAATTCGTGCTCAGAGCAGCCCTTTGGTCACTGCTGGGGCTGCCCGGCTGTGTCTGCATGGGCACAGGGTCACAACCTCCTTCTTCTCCTCCTCCTCCTCCTCCTCACACCAGGGCTCCCACAGCACCCGGTGTCTCCCCTCACCACTCACACGTCACCCACACAACAATGGTAGAGTATTAAATTGTTAAAATTAACAAACAATACATTTTGTAAAATTCTCAGAAGTTGAAGGGAAGCTGCTGTCCCTGTGGACCTCACCACGTTTCCAGCACCAGATATAAAACATACCAAGAAAAAAAGATACTTTGCAAAAACTGTAGCTTCTATTTACATCGCAGGCTAATCACCCCAGAAATAATGAAACTTAGAAGAGTAATACAACTACAGAAAGGATTAAGAACACAATCCAGACCTCTAGTTAAAATGTTTCCAAAGACAATTCTTATCTCCGAGAATCCTGGCAGGCATTTAGCCCTTTCACTGACGCATTACAGGCTTTAGCAACTCTCTACCAAGTTGATGGCAAATTTTCAAGGTGGAGACTACGCCAGCGGTGACTTTTCTCTCCCTGAATCCAGGTCAAGGCATACGCATTGTTCTGTAGTTTCAGCTGGTAGAAAAACGAGTTTGTGACTACTCCTGGCAATTATTACACAGAAGCGAGATAAGGAAGGAATGTTCTCAGGGGCGGTGTGGGAAACTGCTGATGGAGTTCCTTCTAAGAGGGAAGGGAACCCTCCCTTAGGTTTATAGAGAATACCTATAAACTTACATCAGAACTTATCAGAAGGGGGGGGGGGGATAAATAGGATTATTTTCCAAGTTTTCCTTATTAGTCAGTGAACTTTTTTTCCTCAGTTGCTGGACTTAATCATGCAGACTTCTTCTAGAAAGCCTTACTCCAAGATAGCTAACAAACCTGGTCCCAGAAGCATTTCAGCTGCTCACCCAGGCGTATTTGATATAGCACTATTGAACAAATAATGCAGCTCATGTTCAAGGGCAGGTGACACCCCATGTACCACTTTTGCAGTACACGGTATTGCAAACAATCCCCTCTCGGCATATCTCAAAATACATTTGAGCATGGGATGAAAAAAAATTCCTTTAGAAAGGGAAGGGAGAGGGTACGCAGCTTTTGAATCATTGATCTGGGAAATGTTTGCCTGGGCACATGAAGCTTGCACACAGGAACAGCCCACCAGATCCACTCTATCTGGTCTCTGTACAATTACTGACAGGCAAAGAGCCCTGCCAAAACTCGGCAAAAACCGATCAACAACATTTAATGGAGTCTCTGGTAGCAGAGGGGAGGAAAGTATGCATGTAATGTGTGAAATCATTACGAAAATATAACAATACATGTATGGACATTTAACAACAGGTTTCTTACTGAAGAATAAAAAGGAAATACATATACTGAGTTTTTAAGCAAAGTAAAGTAGCTGCTTTAAAATTTTTGCTATGATAAACACTCAAATACAAGCGAGACAAAAGTAACGTTCTGGCTTCTCCAGTGACCTTGCCTAATTGACAGAATTATTTTCTCCAATCACAGACCAAAGAGTTTGTCTTCCCCAGTGGTTCCTGACCCCCAATGCTGGTGTTCACCAACGCATATAAAATACGCTAAAAAGTCTTGTGATAATTCTTCATGGAAGTTAAATTATTCAAATGCTAAATCATTTTGTCTAACTTTAGTAGCCCAAAAGTCAGTTTTCCAACCCAAGGCTCTAAGTGTGGGGGGCTTAACCTGGTTGATGGTTGCTGGGCTCCCAGACCCGCTCCTGGTGTGGCCCCCAAAGAGCTGTGCTGGCAGCGGGGAGCAGAAAGCAGGAAAATGAGTAGCTGAGACAAAGGGAAGACAGACAGACAGACTGCTTTTTTCAGTAACAATGACAGCTTAAGCACATGTCAAATCTGATCTAAGTCAGTCACACTGGCTGTGCCTAGTCAATAAGGAGAGGGATAGGTGGGATTAATCTCTTTTAGTGGGCTCTTAGCTAACACACGAACAGATTCTCTAGAAAAGCCTCACCCTACCAGCGAACTGCAGAGAACCAGCTTAAAACGAAGCCGTGTTTGTAGATAACCACGGGTTTCTGATTTGAGGACCCTAATTTTCTTTAATTTTACATGAGCCTTTTCTCCCCCTCCGTCTGCGGAGCCTGGATGGAGTCAGTGCTGTGTGTTACAACCCCCAGTAAATCCCGACCTGTTAGTGGAGCGGCTCAGGCTTCCCTTGCAGCGAGAAAGAGGAGAGGCGGCTAATTGAGCGGGATCATTAGAAGGGAGTGAGGTTTTGTTTTTGTTGGATTTTTGGCAACAAGAGAACTCTAGCACACACACTCGTGCAATTAGCGGGGTATTATGATGTGTTTTACCCTCCGGCTGTACAGGCATTGTTTGAGCTGATACAATCTCGTTTAAAGGAGATATTCATAATCATTTTAGCTATAATTTTTAAAGGAAAAGCCACACACAGATAAGTTACGAGAAGGAGGAAAATATTGCAGCTGTGCAGTGTCCAGTCTTCCTTGCTTTACTGCAATGACCAGAGCTCTCTGGAAGCCGTGACCTTAGAGCGTGAGGCCCGTCCCCACGGAGGAAGAATAACCAGATGGAAATCAGCAGGTCAGACAGCCAGAGCATCACCGGTGCTGAGAAGCCACCGAAGTCAGGGAAGTACACGGGATCTGAGGATGGCTGCCTACTGGAGTGAGGAAAAAGGTGGATCCTGCACTCGCCCAGAGACACGAATCTAGGGATAAACTGCATAATTTCTTATTATCCCACCTGCAGGTCACGGTAACTCTCTGCCTACCCTGAGGAGCTCCTCAGGGCCCACAGGACACACACATGTAACACAAACACTGACAGTTACAAAGTGCCACCATATATTTTCACCAGCCCTTCACAGGCCTAAGAAGTTTCCACAAAATCTATTTAGGATCCTGCTGCAAATCATTGTCTACAAAGAGCCCCCAGCAGCTGCAGCAGGGAAGAGTAACCTGTTTCTAACAGAGTTTGAAAAAGGACACTGAGTAAAAGTTGGTACCGACAGTGGAATATTTAGCACACAAGCATGGAAAAATAAGGATAAAGTTTCATTGTTGAAAGACGTTATCAAAAAGAACAGCTGTTATATCTTTGAGATATTTAAGAAGTGGATGTGCTGTTAATGATTTTTAGGTCACTATTGCTCTGCAGCAATCTCCAGCTGGCAACTCTTCAAAGATGCTAAAATGAAATATTAACAGTGGGTAAAAAAAATTCTTTATTTGGAGAGATATGATATGAAAGCAGACTGAAAAAGATAGCTGAGGAGATACTACTGAGCAAAACTTTGATTTCACTTGGATTTAACTGAGACAGACATCCAAGGCCCATCAGCATCAAAGCAATAAGGAACTACGCAGAGAGTGCAACGAGGTATCTGAGGTGAGAGCTCGCAGACCTGCTGGAGGATGGACCAGCATCACTAACACTGGAAGATACAGCACCCTCTCACTTGGGGAAAATACCTCCTTTAAGACCGAAGTGACACATTCTAACTAAGAAGGGAAGCATGAGCTGCGTCTCAGGGCAGATCATGTAAAATAAAAGCTAGCCAAAGCTCCAGAAAAATTAAAATCACATGAAGAAGAACACCAGACTTTAAGCATCTTGCTGTGGACACAATCTAGTGAGGTCTATCCTGTGGCAATGCCTGTTACTCTCCTGAACCCATTGCAACTGGTGAGTGAAGGGGCAATGCTGCAGTTCAAGCGCAGACCCCTCTCCAGGAGAAGCTGCAAATACTGAGTATTTGCCATTCAACTAGTTTCTGGTAACAAGTCTTCACTAACTGTTAGCACTTGCTGACTTTATATAAATGACAGAGGGATAGAAGAGGTCATTTATCTGTTTTGGGGATATTTTTAGCCACCTTACACGGTACCACAGGTCTGCATACTAGCTCCATAGGGCTGGCTGGGAGCTCCTGTAGCTCCATCAGCACCACTGGGGGCAGGCACTGACAATTTGCCACCCAGATGTCCCCTTAGTTTCAAATTTTGTCACCTAGGTAAAGTGCAAAGTGTCCCATCAGCTTGCGCTAAGATTAAAGAGTAGTTCTCCACCCAGAAGTGACAGCTCAGTGACAAATAGTTCTCCCCTGCTTGACCCATCTCTGGGCTCAGCTTCAGGAGTCCTGCGCTCATTCCCACAGCTCACTTGACATTAAATAGACAAGAAGTCATCTGCAGACTGGTACGGATTGGTAAAAGCTGGGTGAAGGTGTTCACAGACCAAAGTAAAAACTTCTTACGCTTTTAGGCATCTGGAAGCTACAAAAATATATCCTACCAGCTAAATATTTTCTTAAAATTTAGGCAAGTAAGGTTGGTTTTACATCCAGGAATTTGCATTTTAACAACAGTTTGTGTGTGTTTTAAAGACACTGAAGAGAAAGTAAGTTCCTTAAGAAGATTATCAAAAAAGACAATTGAATTAACATTCAATTGCATTCTCAGAATTTCATTAAGTTTTCTCAACTTACTCCAGAGAATACCGCAAGGTAATCAAAAAATCCTCAGAGGCATTCCAAAAAACCTGGGCTGTAGGTTACTCCAAACAGCCAAGTCTTTCTAATCCGTGTTCCTGACAGGTGGGTCTGTTAGAGGTACAGGATTCATTCAGGGAAAGAAAAGACTAAACACAAGCTCAGAGATTTAATGTGTAACAGATGAGCCTGAAGAAAACACCTCGATTTAACTTTCACTAAAAGGCGTTTTATGTGAAAGGGTTAAGCGACTTTTTCCTCCTCACACACTTCAAAGGTATGCTTCATTCACCCTGGCTCAGCTGCCAAATGCAGACCTCTCCAGAGCTCCTTTTTCAACCAGAGATGTCCTAAAAAGCCTTTTAATGTTGCGTTCTAATCACACCCTCAAGCATGTGCGCCATTATCACTTATTCTTTAAAAATCAGAGCTAAAAGCAAAACTGATTACTGCAAGAAATCTGTCTCCTTGAACAAAAATTGATTCAGAGTATCTTACTTAAAAGACAGGATAGAAAATTAAAGGGATACTGTTATGGTTAATATCTTTAAAAATGTTTAATTTGTCTTCCTTCATGGAAGCTTAAAATTGAAACTACTTTCCAAATCAAATTTATTTCCCCATTTACACAAAATTTTCTGGCTATGCTTGAGACCTTTTTATTTACTTCTCAACTGCCTGTACAAAGCACAGCTAGAATAAGTTATTACACTATACAGGGCATTTATTCAGATATATTTTTTAATTCCATAACAGCAATTATTTTCATTTTTTTTTCAGTCAATGGCATAGCTCTGTAAGGTCTGGGATGTTCGTAAATAAACAACATGCCCAATAAATATATAAATCTCCATCTATTTTTGCTTTCTTCTTTATTTCTAAAGCCTATTCCACAATTACACAAACTACTACGTTCCTGGCCCAATTCACTGACCTCTATTCCCGGTCCCACTACCCATCCAAGGAAAACCCAAATGAGAAACCTTCCTCCCCGTGTCCAACGAGCCGCCAGGCCTTGGCACGGTTCCTGGAATATTTTTGCACCTCCGAAGCAAAGAAGGTTAATAAAGTCTCTGGTCATATCCTCTAGACAGATCCCTCGTTTCCCACAACAACCATCCCCAGCACCTGAAGTTTCACCGCCAGCTTTCCCTTGCACCCTCCCCCCCCACCACCACCCCAAACAGGGGCAAAACAACAACAAATAGTGACTAAACTCCTTTTTGCCTCATTACTCCACTGAAGCTACACAATAATCACTGTGAACCAGCACCACACCTCGTCTCCGTATCACAGAATCAATCTCAACGCTTCATCCTCCAGGTTCAATCTATGGGATTTCAGCCATCCCTGTTTTCCCACCACGATCACGTTTGGCTGTTTGCCAGCATATGAAAAAATCCAAAGAGTTTTCAAACCCAAGTCTGCAACAAATATTTGAAACGCAGTACTTTACTCCAAAGTAATTACACTCCAGTGTTCTCTGCTACCACCAGGGGAATAGCTGTACCTGTTGGTTAGGAATTAAGCCTCAGGACCTTGATACATTTGTTGTATGAGGCTCACGGTACCTTTTAATTTTATGAAATACTGCTAGTTATACTAATCTCCCCAAATTCTGTAGTGATGATAAATCTATGAACATTCATCAAGGTTTTTACCTGGAAGAGGGAAATCTTATTTACTGATCTTTCAAGTTTCAGCTTATATCCTGCCCATTCCTTATTGTAATACAAATATTTATTACAACAATACAGAATACAGTATTGCAACTCAGAATACTTCTCTGTTGCCACTCTCTCTTCCATTCCCTTTACCAGAAATCATTTTAAACACCAGTATTTTTATTTGTCTGTCTCGCATTAGAATCACAGAATTTTAAACTACTACTTAAAATATACATTAAGCATATAAGGAACTGTAATTCCCAGCAGCAACATTTAACAATGGCCACAGTAAACACTAACCAGTACACTAACCAGTGTAACCACAGCAAACACTAACCAGAAACGGCTCAATTCCTCCTCTACCGAATAAACCGCAACTAAGAGCTGAGAAACAAAGCGAAGAGCACATCTGACAAAAGTTCTTTCAGTGCTACCTCTTTCAGAGCCAATACTGCTTTTTCTCAGAGTGGCAACTCAAACTGAAGATAATCCTTTATATATTTTGACAATAGTGGTAAAAAGCCCGATGACATTAACCGTGGCTTCCTTGTCCTGTACAAGGCCATGGGACATCAGTTTTTCTGATCCTTCCTCTGTACATTTCACTCATGGAAATTATTGTAAACTGCTACTATTTTTTTCCCCTGTGCACAGATGCCTATGGGATCTCCACTGCACAGTCATTCCTTCTCTGAATTTGTGTAGGAACAGAAGGGACACGTCAAAGCACAAGTGCGAAATAAAGTCGTAACCTGTACAACCCAGACATTGAGAAGGTACTTTAGGGCTATGGGATATTTTTGGAACACGAAAGAAGTGCTTTTTATTTTAGGATATGTTAATGAAGATTTAAGAAAGATCCACAATCTTGCAAAGAAGAAAAAAAGAAATAAATCAGGCTTGTATTTACTAAGAGGGAGTTTAGAGAGACATCAGTCTCCCATTACCATGGACCAGTGAAGTGAATGATCCTCTGTCACATACCATCAAGTCTCACCGTGCTGCAAAAATTCCACCTATTTCCTTGACAGTCTCAATTACACTGGAGCTATAACCACTCCTTTTCATTAGACTCAAAAGGCAATTTCAGAAATATTAAGATATTAAAGTGACAGACTAAAATAAGACAGGTAAATAGTACCTTTGAATTAACAGCCTGCTGAGAGCGATACAAGGCATTTTAAAACTCCTTCGTGCCTGCGACAGGCAGAATGTGTAACCAATGCAATGTCTCATCTTGTTGATGATTCTGTGAGAGATTGTTTGGCTTACTACTCAAACGACTGAAATACTGTAAAATTTGCAAAATTTTATTTTTCAGGTAGAAGCAAGTCCTTGCCTAAATTATTAATTTTTTTTTAAGTAACTGCTTGGTATCAAGCATTTGGCTGCCAGTATTGTTCCTGTCAAAGTTCAAGTCCTTTAACCATAACCTTCTACCTTTGTGACAGACTTAACGTGACCCCCTTTCCAACTGTGCTAAGTGTACGACCATCACTCAAACACATAATCGGGTTTTTTTGCAAGCCAGGACAGCACCATTATGCCAGTATTATATCTGACACGTATCTGAAGCAAAGCACAGCTTTTCAGGTGATGTGTTAAAGCCAGTGAAGTGAACTCTAGCTGCAGAACTGAGACCATTTTCCAGTGCAAGTCCATCTGAATGTACTAATTGCACAGTAATACAGGAAGAAAATAAATGATCAGTGTAAAAACACTGGTGACTGATTTTTGCTGGTCTCTAGTGCTGACTTTATTTTTGTTTCTTTTTTCCGGGATAATATTTTCAGACTGAAGTAGAATTGAGTAATAAATTCATTATAGTGATCAATAACTGAAACTTCATAATCAGTGATGTCATCAACCATACTAAACCCTCAGAGATGAGAATACAAATGGTCTTCAGGTGTAAAATGAGAGCGATGCTACTGATGTGCAGTGTGTCTTCTATTGCTACGTAGAACATCCCACATCTCTTTTACTGGCACTCACAAATAAAGGAGAGATCACTCAGAATGGTCTTCCTCCTTTAATCTTCTCCTTCCTTAATATTTATTGCATTAGTTTTATGTCCTCATGTCCTACACTTGATCAGGGCCTGAAGGTGCGAAATGCTTTACTGGCCAGCAGTTAAAGTCACTGCCTTAAGTTACAAAAGGTGTCACAAGGCAGAGTAGCAAGGTTCAAAGGTTTACTGAAAGGCACCGTCCCCTGCTCCTCTCCCAGTGCTGGTGCTGGCGGGATGCAGCCCCTGCGCACTGCGGGAAAGTTTTATTTTCTCCTATCAGTAAATGTGCACAAGACTTGTCAGCAGAACAAAAAACCCAACCAACGCTGTTAATGTCACGGTGCCCAAGGAAACAGGTTCCAGCAGCGGGTGCTGGAGGACACTGCAGTGACGCTTCCTCCTTTTAAAAATACGCAACCTTAGACAGCTGTCTAAAATATTACAGGATCTCCAAGGAAAGCGTGTCTTCTCCCCCTCCGCCCCCCAAGCTAACCTGAATTGTTATAAACCAAACCAATTTACGTCCTACACAGCAGCTGGTTTGGTTTCACAACTTTATCCAAAGAAACTCTGAAGTCGGACGCGCAGGGCTCTTCTCTAACCTACTCGTTTCAAAGCTATATTTAGTTTTAAATGATCTCCATGAACTGACGCGAAAATCCTAACATATGTTTCTCTACTCTGAGTCAGCCAAAAACCTTGTGATAACATAAATCACTACCATGGGTGTAATTCCAGTCTTGGGACATTCTAAAGTAAAACAGGGACTCTTGGAATAAAATGCAGAATTTCGGAGGGGAATGAAATGAATGGCTCTGCAACACTTTAAACCCAAAATTTAAACAATAGTTCAGTATGAAATAAAAATGATTACAAAAGGAGTCCCTTTAGTGAGTCATATGATGGGTGACAAAATCTTCTTGGGAACAACTGTGGGAGTGATGATATTTACATTTAATATTCAAATTACCAAACACCTGTCAGTTCTTAATGTTTTAGATGAGGCTTTGGATGAGTAAACAGTAGCATAAAAATGACAAGGTGACATGCCCAAGACGCAGATCAGAGAAAAAGCCACAAGTAGGTCAAGGCTGGTCCCGATTCTGTCAACATTCACCTACTTTTCTTCGACTGCTTCAGAAAACAATAAACAATCCAAACCTAAAGAACAGAAATGCTTTTCTCCTTCAGCAGGGGCCAAAGGAAAGCTGCGAGTCAGCTCATGGGCTTGGGTAAGTGTGCCAGTGCCTCACCCTCAAAAGCACAGCGGAGGACCTTAATCCCGACTTCCAAATACAATCAATGAGCAAATATACTCAGAAAAGCACTTTGATACCTTGAGCTACCTATAATAACTTAAAAAACAAATAAAAGATACTTTCCACTTCATAATTAAAAACTGCTTTTAGTGAAGTTGTTAGGTAGAACTCTTATTCGCTTGAATTAAATCAGGTGACCTATGGTAAAATAGATTTATTTTGGCTACCCGTATTGTGACAGTCTCTGTCAGAACACTCCTCCTCAACCCCGGGGACATGCAGGATCCCTGCTGGCTGCTCCTTAGCCTCCACACAGGAGTGCTCCACAGAATGCCCACCGAGATGTCCCTCTCCAGAAGCAGTCGGGATCTACATGGAGAAGACACACGTCTTGCTCTGCCAGATCATAAATGGCAGCTTTTAATGGCTTTAGGATTTAAACCTGAAAAGAATTTGAGCAGGTCTTAATTTTGCATTCTTTTGTTCTTATGAAAATAAGGTAGATTGCTAGTTATTACTCATTCTGTTTATTTCACTATAAGAGCTGGGTATTTTTCTTGCTACAACTCTCAGTTGTTTGGGGGTATTTGTTTGTTGGGTTTTTTTCATTTACATATGCTGAACTACAACAAAACATCAACCATTAAACTCCAGTGTCCTTTAACTGTACATCCTGTTAACAAGCTCAGCTTCCAGAGCCATGGCTTAGGGGACACGTGCCCTTCATGAAACTATTGGCAGATCTTCATTTTCCAAGACGTCACTTCCAGCCCATGTCTATTCTTGTTTGTTCTGGGTACAGCCTTGCCATTGAAATAGGAATCATCACCTGAAAAATGCTAATTGAATGGGAGACTCCTCACTTATGTTAAAAAAAAAACCAAAAACCAGCATCTCAATTCTTCTTGTATTGTTCTGAGTCTCTTTATTTTTTTTTCTAATGTACATGAAGTGTTAGGAGCTAGTTTGCAGATGCACCTTTCTAAACTGCTAGCCACAGCTCAGGCTGTAACTGCTGGAGCTAAGACATTCTTGGACACCAAGGACCCTACACAGTCCAAGTTTGTCACCTTGTGCAGTATTACATTATGCATATTAATTTTATGAATATCATGTCTTTCCATGACCTATTCAATCCATGTCAGAACAATAACAACAGGAATAATTTTGCTTCATCGACATACCCACATGCTACAAATCAGCATCAAGGAGGTCTGGTCTAGGGGATTTCAACAGCCCTCGGGGAGAACAGAGAGTCAGAAAGCGCTAAGAGATTCAGAGAATTCTCTTCTTCATTTTACCTAAAGACGCTAGCCCAGGAAATGACAAAATTATGAAAGATGGATTGCAGGCAGTCTAGGAATAACTGACACATTATCTTCCCTCTCGGTTAAGCTTTCCTGCAAGATATTCTCCCTCCAAATAACAGATCTGAAGGAAACAAGCCAACAAGAATTTACAGAAACATCCAAAGAAAAGTTATATTGCTATATGAGAAGAGCCTTTTTAACAATGCTTTTGTTCTGCTGACTATGTAACCTCTGGGGAGGAAAAAGCTCTTATTTAGGGCTTTCAAATAGTTTCATATTGGTTGTCAAGGGCCTTTAGAAACAAGGCAGGAGGAAGCCAAAAAGCTACTCAGTGAGAAGACAGAAAGACGTACACTTCTATCCATGAGCTTCCACTCCAGAGAGACGTGCTGTACTGAAATGAAAAGGGCTCAGCATGGACTGTGATATCACTTTTCCTGTATTTCCTGTAATAAACATTAACCTATTAATTAGGAAGCAAAACAGTTAAAAGAAAAATAAATGGTTTTCAGTGAAACAAAGTCCGGTGACCTAGAGCCCGTGCTCCTCTCTCCTCCCTGATGCTCGCACAGACCCGGGCAATGACTTCCCATGAAGACGGCTCATTTCTGAAAATCGCTACTACCCTTATGGAATAAGTTTTGCTATTGGGTAGACAAATATTCTTCAACTGTTACAAGAATTTATATGAAATAACATA
Organism: Tringa solitaria; assembly: GCA_026413425.1. Lineage (NCBI taxonomy): Eukaryota > Metazoa > Chordata > Aves > Charadriiformes > Scolopacidae > Tringa > Tringa solitaria. The sequence continues at coordinate 4,018,823 of JAOXJM010000006.1, forward strand.
ATAAAATGCATTACCTGAAATTAGAACCCCTATGCGCACTTTCAAGAGAGAAGGGAAAGTCAGGAGCTTTTCAGAAAAAAACCTAATAATGCAGATGAAAGCCAGAATAACTACTCAACCATCACTTCAATACCATCCTCAGTTTTATCGCTCCCATTAAGCAAAGTCTCTATTCTGACATTACATTTAGGTTATAAAATGAAGAAAACTATAAGAGCACCGCCTGGTGGTGCCAGAATAATGAAGAAAAATATGGCCATGAAACCAGGAATAGGTTTGGGATTAGAATTTGGAATAGCACCATTCCAAAATGACAAGGAAACAGAAACACCAGTTTCTCTGGTGAGTAACTTTTTTTTGCACCTATTAAAAAGTATTTGCATATGGAAGAGAATGGGGGAAAGAAAATCCCCTAGAGCCTAAGGATTCCTACATTTCCCAGTATATATTTCACTTTTCCACAAAATTTCCTGAAAGAGTTCTTGAACAGAAAGCTCTGAATTAGTTTTTTTCATATTACACAAAAATACCATCATAGCCTGTTGTAAGAAAATTAAAGAAGTAACATAATTTATCAAAGTATATAATCTATAAAAATGATTCTGCTTTAACCACTCTGGTCTTATATCCAACATCACAAACAGCATTAAAAATTCCACTCACGCAGATACGCTTCCAAGCCGTTACAGAAACATACCACATCAGGAAATTAAAGAGCGATACTACCAGGACACACCGATGCTGCTACAGGCCTCATGATTAAAGCTCAAAATCTTACTAAGCACTTTCAAACACTGCGCATGGCCGGGTTCCAAAGCCAGCCGGAGCCATGGAAGTTATTTAATATCAAGGCTGATACGCCTCTACCTTCACCTCTCCGTCGCTCTCGCCTCACGAAAGCAGATACAGCTTTAGATATGAAAACGCAGCCCAGATTGTTCCATTTTGGTGCCCTGGGGAGCAGAGGGTTTCGGCAGAGCCATGTTCACCCAAGGCCGCCTGTCCAGTCCCCGTTCCCCTCCCCGGGCCGGCACCCTGCTGTAGGGACTCACCGGCACACAGCCCCGTCCTCCCGAACCCCACCGGCATTTCTTCACCCAATTGCTGACACTCCCAGGCGGCAATCTGTTGCAAAATTACAGAACTCTGAGACCTAGGAAAACGTGCTGACGATTTCGTCCATCAAGCTCTCAGTGTACTCGACAATATATAATCAAATATTAACAGCATCGGTGCCTTAACAATTTTAATCCGCGACACCTCGGCCAAGTTAGGCCCCTGCTGCCCACAGCTGGGGTCAGAGTCGGGGATTTCCCTAGAAGAAGCTCAGCCCTACAGGCCTGAGGCACAAGTACCTGCAGACATCTTACCCCCAGCCTCCAGCCCCTTCGCAGGGCACACACACCACACCACGGAATGCCAGACCCCGGAGCAGACGACTTTGCTCTTTTCCAGGTCACTCCTACAACGCACTAGGGATGGGGCTCTAGTGATTTCCACCCAGTATTTATTTTCTACAATTTAGCTCTCGTACCTAAACACCACTGTGTTCATTTAAACATGCTGTTGACAAGCTGCACTTCACACAAGGTACCACAGGCAGTACTGGAAAATAAGAAAAAGGGGTGGGAGCGACGAAAATGACAGTCAGAACACTGAAGAAAAAAAAAAAGTAAAGAAATTACGTTACCTGTGTTATTATTTTTTAAAGCATGGCTTACTTCTACAACAACAGCATTAATTTTTATAAGCTCTCTGTATTTAGATAGCAGATAATCGCTATGGTTTCAGCTACCACCCCCTTCACCACCCATCCCATCCACTGCCACTCGCATTCACTTCTGCCTTGTTACTGCTTATTATGCTCAAATACCATTATCAATAAATAAATGCATTAACCACATAAGCCTCTATCCTTTACATACACATTTGTACTGTCTATCATAAGCCACTTTCACTTAAGCATCTACTACCTCACTCAGGGGTCTACTTTTATAAAACTGGATGTAATAGTTCGACTCACAATAAAGCAAAACTTAGAGCACCCACTATGTGATGTATCTCCAAACTGTAACACTGGGGTTTGTCCACTCCAGCTACACTTCACCGTCTGTAGAACAGCTGAACACATGCATATTAGACAACTTTGAGAGCTCTAGAGCTTCCTCCTGTGTTTGAAAACCAATCTGCGCTATTCCAGCCCAGACCAGGTAACTGTCGTCTTCCAGAAATGCCACCGGTGACAGACGCAGGACACGGTTCTGGCCCCGGCCAAGGGGATCCCACACATGCATCAGGGATTCTCCCGTTTCCTCCATCCTGCATTTCCAGCTAACCCACCCTCATCCCAAACCTCTCCTAGAAGCTCCCACTTAGCTCCACAGGCATCTATCCCATCCACCTCCGGCACACACATCACCATACACCGGTATTTCCATGACTGGAACACGGGAGAGCGATACAACCCCAACCTCAACATTTGCACCAGTGCGAAGGAGTCTGTTTACTGGTGTCATCAACACGAAAGCTGCATTACCTAAAAACATTGCTTATTACTTTAGGAATTTTCCAACTTGGTAGGTAATTTAGGGCAGACTCAAACTGGCACAAACCCAAGCTACAGCGACTGTGTTCTGTTTACAGAAAGGGATTATTCCGTTGTACATACCTGGTGCTAAGCACTAGAGAACAGTCATTGATCACAGCCACTAAATCATCTATCACAGAAATTTCAAATGAACATCAGCTATTAGGTAAGTACCAGGCATACTACACACTTGAATTTCAGAAACAAAATCCAAACGTTTTCAGATAGATTACCCTCGTAATAATATTTATAACTTAATCTTTAATCAAGTGCTTACTCTTAGATTCTAAAGGTTACAGAGGAAATTGCAGTAACTGAGTCAAGCTTCTTTTTATTGAATTCTTTTGACCAGAAATAAATGGGTTTTCAGTAAACCCTAGAACCTGTTCTGAGTGCAGATCCTGCTTTTTACATTACTTCTCATATTCCATAAGGATTTTAAAATCTAAATTGCCCCTGTATCATCTTATTCTCTGTTCCAAGGACTTTCATTTTCCAACAAATTCAACAAAGTAGCCAGTTTGACTCTCAGGAAAGCTCCAGAGTTAGGAAATAAGCACAGAAATGAGACTAACAGGAATCTAAACACAGCAAAGATATAATCAACAAAGGTAGAAAAAAATAAAGTTATTCTTTGTCTCAGCTGAAATTCTGTTTGGAGCAGTTAGAACAGTCCCATAACATGTTCCTGCTATCAGCAAGTAACTACCACTGCTTCAGCAGACCTTCCACCACGTTCTGTAGGAGAACACAAGTGTTACCAGGCAGTTGTGAGGCCAGGCACAGCGACAGAGGTGGCACCACACAGTCAGGACGGAGAACCCTTGTTAGACCACGCAGAATACAGAGGTGAACTCATTAAATGTTGGGACCCAGCTCCACACTGCACCCAGGTAAAATATCCCCGCATCACACATTCCCCATGTGCCATTTCAATCTTTCAAAAATTGAAAGGGGAAATTTTTTCACATTTTGTGTAAAAAGAAGACTCGGCTGCTCCACTGCAACTTCTCTTATAAAGAAGCCAAAGGCTGTGCTCGGGTAACCAAAGCTCCCACAGAGCTGCATCTCCTTTGTACACAAAATCCAGTAGTAAAGCCACTCTTCAGTATTTGCCGACAAACAACTGAGACAGGACTCCAAAAGCTAACCTTCAAATATAGAACAGATGGATCTACTGAGATACAGGACCCCACAGAAACAGTTTAACCTGAAATACAGTATTATTCCCCCAACGTAAAGCTCATTCATCTACACTCACTTTTGCAGACTAAGCCAGCTTCTCAATTCCCTTATTTTATAACACTTGAATTACAGTTCTTTGTGGATGTTTTGTTAATACGCCATTTCAAAGAACATTACTAATTATATTAACAAATTACTGTTCATTTAAATAAACACAAATCCAGTTTTAGCAAGCTCTATACAACTTTGAGCCAACTTTTCTCATATGAAAAGCTGAATGTTACATATTCCAGACTAGAAGGCAGAACTTTCCAGAGGATTAAAGATACATGAGACCCAGATAAAACCATTACCAGTCATCAAAAAACACTTCCAACATATCCCAAAGGCTTCCTTCTACTTTACCTGCCCAAAGCTATTTTCACTCCCAATCCCATTGTTCCCCCAAGAAGCTCAGTGACATCAAGCAGCCTCACACCACACACACACTTGTTATTTGCCTTTATTTACCGCTCTATTTGATCACATCCAATTGGTACCAAAGGTTACACCTTCCCGTCTACAAACCGTAAAGATATTTGTGTTTTGGGGTTAGTGAAATCGACAATTTAAACACTCTACTAAAAAAAATGTGAAAGAGTGCATGGGGGGAGAGGGAAGAACATCAGGAATATGTTTTTTGAAAAATCAATATTAGATTGTAGATCCTGTCCCAAGCTGTTCCGCTCTAACACTTGCAGGATTCAGAGGAAAGAGAAAATACAGAATGCCACCACGATCTACTGGGCCTACAGCTCTATGTGGATACAAACACCACCACGATTGGCAGGTGCTGCAAAACAACATGCATTTCGAATGACCTGTGAAATGCTAACCTTGGCATAATTTACAGTGAACTAATTTATCCAAAATGGTCCTCGCCGACTTTGGGGGAAAAAAAAAGTTGCCCACATTCCTTCCTTCTTGCATCATCTTACAAGACAATAATGAACAATCGAGTATATTACTTAGATAGAATTTCACCTAATTCCCAACGTCTAGTTGGAATGCAGGGAGTTATTACATCCATTTCATTTAATTCAGTGCATTTGGGGAACAGTCATTTAAATGTTAACAGAATTTTTCTTTTCATGAAATTTGAAAAAACCCACCCCAACTTAAACATATAAGCTTTGTGAAATTTCCCATATAAAAAAAAAAACCTGAATAAGGTCATTGTTCTACTATATTTCTTCACAAATAGAGGCAGAATCCAATTTAGACAAAGCAATCCTTTAAAAAATACTACATAGTGATTAAAGGTAATCACCTGCAGATCCTCAAATTGTGATGGTAAGTGTGAAGCACAATACAGGCTCTGCTCTGTAATGTGCCCATTGCCAGTATTGTCTCTTTTGCCTTAGGCATCCTCATGGTTTCCTCCAAGAAATAACTGGATAAAATCGACTCCCTCTTCGGAAATCACTGTGAATCTGCATCAGCCGCCCCAGCTGATGTGAGAGGAACCACTGGAGGGTAACACATAAGGTGGAAAAGCAAGAAAAGCCGCGTTGAGCGCAGGGCTCCTCTCGGGAATGGCTCTGGCGGGGACCCACAGCCCCTTCAGGACAACTACTAGGAGTGAAGAGGCTGCCCAGCCGGACAGAAAAAGGTGACATCAGTTAAAAAACACCATCGTTAACAAGTCAGGCAATTATCATGACATCTACAGCACAGCTTCTAACGGAAAGTGTTTGTGTACTGGAACTAGAAAGAACTGAACAGCAGTAATCTTTCCTAACTGGAAATTTCTGCTCACACTTTTCACACGTAGACAAAGCAGAAGCACCCTTTGAATGGAAAAGGTTCATACTGACCTCGCTGCATGAGGACCAGCAGCAGCGCTAAACACAACACCAGCACAGACACCCAAGGCCTCCAAGCATCCTGGAAAGATATTTTTTTTTTAAACTATTTCTGACATTATTAATTTTAAACACTTTTGTTGCCCATTACTAAAAGCAAATTTCATTACACCAAAACCCAACATATCACCAACATTTTTTCCACTCTTAAGAAAACCCCTGAGTTATATTCTCAATGAGCACCGTTGTTGCATCTTAGCCAGCTGTAACATCAGTATTTTAAAAGGCTCTTTAGATTTGTCTTGGATTTGCTTAGTTTGAATGTTTTGCAGGGATCTTCTCCCCCGATAACATTATTGGCATGGATTACTCCTTCCAGAGCCTCTTGATCCAATTCTGGTGGATATTCTGTTCCACCCACTGGAGGTATCACTCCCTGCTTACGGTTCTCCATTTACGCTCGTTCACCACGAGAGCTCCAGCATAAACTTCAGAGTCCTTTTGTATTTTTTTGATCAATCATGAAAAAGTCATTTTAGACTAACACAAAATGTCAGATGAAATCATTTAAAGCAAAACAAACAATTCTCCATCTAACTGGTAATTGATTAGGACATTTTCCTAATGTTCAGGTACTGTCTTCCACTAACAGGTGAGTTTTGAGGGACTGGAAAAAGATCACGATACAAAGAGCTTTAGCTTAGCAAAAAATTCCTGACATCAAAACCTAAAAGCTTTCACAAAACAGATTTTCATAATTCACCTTTTTCTAAAGTTTTCATGCTTACCAGACTGGACTTTTGCATTATTATTTGCATTAACTATGCAAAACATCATGGTGGTTCACAGCAATATCAGGTATCAGAAGGGGAACTTATCCTGCAGTTATTCATACTTTGTTGAAGCTGTAACACCTTTTTTTTTTTTTTTTCCCCCCAATTCTAGCAATTTTGTCCAAACCGAATTATCTATATTGCATACTTGCTCAGCATGACCCCTTCCTTTAAAGTAACAGTTAGGAGATTATCGGTTTATCCTGGAAATGTCCTTCCTACTGCTGTGCTTAGTATCAGTATAGTGATAAAACCCTCTTAAAATAGTTCTAGGGTGGAGGTAACAATCAATTGGACGCAATATTCCTGCGATTTTTGTTTGGCAATGACTTTAGTGACTTCAGGCCTTTGAAGGCCAGGAATGAGCAGTACATTTAGGTTAAATGATTTCTGTCTTTAAAAGTTACGGCAGCCTGTACATAATGTCCTATCTCAACATCAACAGCCAAGCTGTTTGGAACATTATGCTGCTCTTTGACCTTCTGAATAAAAAGAATTAGAAGCAAATACATTAAAAACCACACTGCAATTTAAAACTGTGGAAATCAGGACTTTTTTTTTTCTAAAATTATATGCTTTTTTTAAATTGTCATTTGTAACAGATTTCCCACAGAGATGCCTCTTAACATGGTTTTGATAATATTAAAAGAAATTGCTTGGTTTCACAATCTTTGATGAATGACTGACTTTTCAAAATCAGAGACACATACAAGACAGACGCAAGCCCCACACACCTCACAGAGTCAGAGTTTCTTATCCCCCGGGAGTGGATGAGTCCCAACCAACAAGACATTCTCATAAAACTCGCACAGTGGTGCTAACAGCTCCAACAAAAGGAATTATTCCCTGTCTCCCCCCCCCCCAAGAAGTTGCAGTTCCTCTTTGCTGGCCTGGGAACACTGCGTGAAAACAGCACGAGCGCCCCTTGCAGAGGTATTAAGGCTTTACCCCTCGCTCCAAAACCCATGAGCCTTGGCAGGTACAAAGGATATTTTTTTATCATTATTATTATTAATAATTTTTAGAATCCCAGCAGATGGCAGCAGTTCGTCTCCCCGGCAAACCAGGGAGCACTTCTGCAAAGGACAGCTCCTTCTCGGAACAGAAACCAGACTTCTGAAAATCAGACCATTTCAAACACGGGGCACCAACACGGTTTGCCGCTGGAACTAAAACACGGAATTTTTTTTCAGCACTTCAAGAAGGTGTTAGCAGTGAATACTAAAGAGCAAATTGCTCTGTTTTCAGCAAATTAGGTAGGCAACTTGGTGCGTGGCGCTTTGCCAAACCCGGGGGCAGTGAGTCGAATCCGCCGAAGCCGGGGAAGGTCCCTGCGCATCTTTTCCTGCTTCAGCAACCTCCCGCCCTGCTGTTGTCACAGTTCACAGACACAGAGCCTTCCCAGGGCATTAACAGGCACATCTTTACGTTAAAGCACAATGAAAAGGGATAAATACAGCAAATGAATGCCGACTCTTCAAGAGATTCTGTTCTACTTTGCCAGTCCGGGTTAAGTTCACTTTAATATCAATGTGTAGCCAAAGGAGACGCCGTGCCAAGGAGAGCTGATTTGGGACGGGATGGTGTCGGGATGAGCAAGGGCACAGTTTGTGTGCACAGACACACGCCTGCCGGAGTTCATCCTGAAAATGCTGAAGCCCGATGCTTTTGGCTCTTCATGAGTGAAGAACTCCAGCAGCACATTAGCCACCCCAAAACATCATAAAGCACCAGACAAATGAGCTAATGACAAATGCTAATTCAACTGCCAAGGCAAAATCTCTCTCAGCAAGCTAACGGGAAACTCAATACCACACTCTGCTGATTACTTATTTGAGGAGCTAAACTTAACTGCTGGGTAAGTTGTGTCTTTGTAGACAATGCAATGACACATCTGAGTAGTGAGATGAAAGACTCCTCCTTCAAATACTCAAACCGTCTGCAGAATAACATCCATTTCCCTCAGAAGTTCAGATGCAAACTTTGGGTTATCTATTAGTGCCAAGACATGCTCCCAAAGAGGAACAGATAAGCAAGAGAATCCTTACTCAAAATTTGCTTATGCCTTACATTACTGAAAATTCTGTGTTACGCTTGTGCCAAGGTACACACTTGTCATGTCTAAGTCAACTTAAACTATAAATATCCAAATCAATGTTTATGTTCAGTTGCATTATCTCACATGGCTAAAATTAAATTACACAGGCATTCTTTCACATTCAGAATGAAACCTAAAATTCGTTTTAATTATCGCTTACAGACTCCTAAATTCAGTCTGCATTCACCCAGAGGAGATAACACGAAACACCAAAAGCCTGCCAGTGACCACTGAATTCAAACGAATGGGAGCAAAGAGGAACTAATGTCAACCAACTGCCCTCTCAGCCCTGCTGCTTCACCAGAGGAGACCTGACACCCACGCTTCTGCTTTTATTTTATCTAACACCTTCCTTCTTTTTCCCTTTTTATTTTTTTTAAAGGTGTTGTTATCTGGAAGTAAGAGCTGTGACTACAACTCTGCAAGCCCAGTCCTACCACTGGCTGTCCCTCTCGCGTGGCACCCTTGCGCCTGACAGCAGCCGAGGGCAGACCCTTCCGCTTGCCACACTTCTGTTTTTTCCCCTCAGCATATTGTACATTATTATATTTAAATATGCAAGCCTGACCTTTTATTCTACTGAATATTATAATAGCAGATCTCTCTCTGCACCTTATTTTTTTGGCAAATAGAACAGAGGAAATAAAGACCTGGGAAATACACACAGGTAAACAAAATGCTTATAGAAATGGTAACAAGGTCTGATCTTACATAACAATCTAAATTTAAGCAAGCCTGTAACAATTAAGTTAAAAACTCCACACTTTATGAAAAAAACAACAACACATGAACAGATGGAAATAATCTTTGGGTGATTTTTTGCGGCAGATTTCTTGTCAGTTTTCATTCTCTTGTATCAACTTTTTAGCACTGTACCACAGCAAGAGCAGAGCAGTGTAACTGCACAACACACCCTCCGACTCTGAACACTCCCCGTCTAAATTAACTCCCCGGGCCTTCTGAGTTAAGGGACACAAGATCAACTTACAATTAACCTACGCCGCAGTTTGTGCAGCTGGTTCAGCCTTCTTAGAAAACGTGATTTTATGGCAAACACCGGGCTGGTTCCAAGTGACCAACTTTACAGGCTGGGAGGAAGGAATAACGTGTCTTGCTCTTCCGAGGCAGAACTTTGCCCCGTGTGCGCCCCGTGCTTCCCTCGGAAAAACCAAAATACAGGCTGTACCTACAGCAAAACCCCTCCAGCAGCACAGCAAGCCTTCCGGGCTGAACGCCGGGGAAAGTTCTGCGGGGAGACGACAACGCTTGCACACTTCAAACTTTGTGTTTGTGGTAGAGGAAGTGTGCTGCAGCACGCCTGCTCGCAGGAACGCCGCCAGGGCATCTCTCCTGCTCCTCATCAACAGCTCAGAATATGGCAAACAGACAACCGCTTATTAAAGAGAAGAAAAAAAAAAAAAAAAGAAGTATCTAAAATCATGCCAGTTTTGCTTCAGCGATCCCGAAGGGCAATAATTACACACATTGTATTAAGGCGGTCACAATATGTATTGGAAGAGATTACGCTCCACCAACAGAATCCTCTGAAGCAGCGTCTGGGGGAACACAGGGACTGCAGGCAGTGCTCCAGTAAGACAGAAAATCCCATTTCCATTTATGAGAGGAGAGCAAAGTTCAGCTATTCAGTTTCAGGGAGCACACAGCATTCTACCACGGGTGAGACAGTCCCCCGCCAAAGATCCTGACAGGTGTCTGAAGGAGGAAGGCGTTTTCATACGCTTTTAATTTCTAACTCTTAAGTTAGGTCAAAACGTACATTCTAATGCTCATTTATTAATCTGAAATTTTAGGGAGCGCAGCTTAGCTACACAGGACACAGATTCTAGCACGAGGTCTAGAAACGTGTTGCGTTTGTCTCAGCAGAGACGGACGGTGCGGCCTGTCAGTCAGAGGATGCTCTTCACCACCCTACGCCTCGTCCTGCCAACAAAAACAAGTGAAGCCAACTTTCGAAGAACAGAGAAGAACCGGTAAAAAAATCTATAGTAAGCAGCTTTCTCGTATTCTGATTCAAATGACAAAACCGAGAATGAATTATGATCTGGTTAAAAAAAAAAAAAAAAAAAAAAAAAATAAATAAAAAGTATAAATCGGTTAAGTTTTTTTTGGTTACTCACCAGACGACACCAAAGGCTCCATATCCAATAGGTCTGTCCGGCTCAATGTCCAGTTGCTGTTGTGGATGTTGTGAGTGCTGATGATGGTGCGCTTTAACCGCAGCAGCTGCTGCAGCTTGTACCTGAGCTGGGGCCGCTGCAGCTGGTCCAGGGGCCTGGCCCGGTGCCGGTGATGGGAAATATGGCTGCTGCTGCCCCGGGTTTAACATCGCCGCCGCCGCCGCCGCAGCTGCCGCGGCCGCAGCCGCCGAAGAGGCATGCTGCTGTACGGGGTGTACCGCAGCGGCAGAGCCCGGATGCAAGTGATGCTGAGGGTGGTGGTGGTGATGGAGGTGAGGAGGAGGGAGGTGAGGAAGGTGGTGGTGATGGTGGTGGTGGTGACCTGCTGCTGCTGCAGACGTACCGCCATTGTAAGCCGCCATCATTTTTGCGTTGGCTGTCGTGCCACAAAGAGACATTCAAAAAAATGCCCTTTGATCGGATAACAACTGGGTCAAGCTGTCATTTGGCCATAAAAATGAAATCTGCTACACTTTAAAAGAAGTTGGGTTTCATCATACACGGCCCACCTTTAAAAACATGGAGCTCAACTGGCCTGATCTCTTCACGAAGCCAAACAATTTGGAGAATCTCTTCATGTGTGCGTGAGCAGAGTGCGCGAACCCTCTTCCCCAAGAGTCCAGCTGTGGTTGGCTACTGAAACTCCATCCTCGGGCAACTGCCTTGGGTTTGGTTTGGTTTTTTCTTCACTTTGTGGTTTTTTTTTTCTTTTTTCTTTTTATAAAAAAGGGATACAGCGCTCAATCCCCCTTCCCTCCAGAAGGAGGGTTTGGAGTCTCTCCCCCGGAACACCCTGAGAGGACTGACAAGGCTACCCCTTCCATTCCCACATCCTCTCCATTTACCCCCTCGAACCTCCCTGAGCGCCCAGGCACCTCCTACATAGCTCCCTGCTTCCAGGCACCTGCTCCCTAAATACGGAAGAAAAAAAAAAAAAAAAAAAAAAGGCAAAAATAAAAAACCAAACCAAAAAAAACCCAAAACCTTGGGAGTTTGCAACTTTTCCTTGAAGGCCTGAAACACACACAAGCACCCAGAAAAAAGGGAGGAGGGGCGGGAGGAGCGGCAGGGGGGAGGGCGAGGATCGGGCGGGGGAGGGCACGAGGGGATGAGGGGAG
>JAOXJM010000006.1:4031192-4080739 GCA_026413425.1 Tringa solitaria
CCCCATGCGGGGCGCGCGCCCGACACCCGCCCGCAGCCAATCGGACCCGGCCCACCAGGCTCCGCGAGAGCCGCCCCCACCCAATCACCGCGCGGGACCCAGCGCGGCCGGCCCATAGGACTCGGCCGCTGCGGAGACTCCCTGACTCAGTCCCACCCCCTTGACCCCCGCCGCCCAATCACCGCGCGCCTCCGCGCCCAGAGCCAGCGAGACCCCGCGAGATTCCCTCACCTCACACAACCCTCACCTCGAGTGGCCCCGCCTTCCTCACCTCTCCTGCCAATCACGCGGTGCCGCTCCAGCCTACTGGCCAATTGACTCTCCCCTTGAGCCGAGTTCCGCCCCCAAGACCTGCTTTTTGCCCAATCGCATACGCCTATCCGATCCAATTAGCCAATGAGTAGGAACGAAAGCCCGAAAAGGGGTTACTGGGCCAATAGTACTCGGAGGCGAGGCGGCGCCGTGATTGACAGCTCTTCTCACCAGTGAGAAGCGGCGAGGGGCGTTAAAGGAGCCCTTCTCCTTCAAATCGCAGCGCGAGGTGCCGAGTGACGGGCGCGGAAGTCGCCGGTGCGCCCGGCCGCAGGTGGGCAGCCGGCCAATGGGAGGCGGGGAGCCGGGTGATGGGCGGCGCGAGCGGCCAATGGCGCTGCCGGGGCGGGGTGAGATGAGGACGCGGCGGGGCGCGGAGGTCACTGTGGGCGCTGAGGGGCGGCGGCGGGAGCGGAGCCGGGCCGGGGTCGGCGGGTCCCTGTGCCCGGGATCTCTGTGCCTGTCGGCCGGCGCGGCCCTGCCCGGGCCCTTGTCCGTCCGTCCCAGGGGCGGCGGCGGGTCCCGGAGGGTCGTATCGCCTCTGGGGCGAGCCCGGGGCCGAGCCAGGGAAGAGGAGCTGGGTTTCCTGAGGTAGATGTTTTGGCCCCGGCCCCGCTCTCCAGAGGAAGGTGATTACTAAAGCTGCCTCTCACAAAAGAAGCTTGTCGAACTCACCTGGTGGAAAGGCCAATGTGTTTTAAAGGCGGGGGCTGGCCTCAAAATGGGGGGAGGGGGGCTTTTGGGGGGAGTGGATGAGGTGTTTTGGGGTAGTTTTTTTTTTGTTTGTAGGTGGTTTGTTTGTTTGTTTCGGTTTGAAGACCTGAAAGCGAAGCCTGAAGGCTTTACCTCAGAGGCCTGGAGCGGGTCAGGCTGGTGCAGGGTGCCGGCCCTGGGGGCTGGGCCCGGCCTGTGGGTGGGAGCACAGCGCACACGGCGGGGTGAGTGGCCCTTACCTCAGGAGGGGAAAATAACAAGACTTTAGATCTTTTCAGCAGCTAGCTAATAACCAGTTCTCCTCCAAGTCTGTCATTTTTTCTGCAGCATGCTTGTTAACACACTCGTAAGTTCTGTGTCAAATGTGAAGTATGTGTTAACCTAGCAGCAAAATATTTTTAGTGGTCTGTTGTTTTGTTTCGCTTACACCATTCACCTGTGTGTTTGGGGAATGCAGTGCAATGTGATTTTTTTTTTTTTTTTAAAGCATAAGTGTTCCCTAAAACACAGAGATTAATAAAAATTGGCCAGTTTTAACACTTTCCACTTTCTTGTGTGAATAGTAATCATACCTGTTTAATAGTTTTACTTCACAAAAACTCATAGTTATCAGAGCCTTACCTGTGATGGTAGGAGAGCTGAATTAACTGTGATAGTGATAAGGAGGTTCTTTCATACGATTAAACTGTGTGAGCGGTTCCAAAGGAACTAAATGACGGTGAATTTGTATGTGCCCTTGTTATGGGTGAGCTGACAGCGTTTCCTTCTCTGCAGCTGGTTCCTGTCTGCACAGGGGAAAAAATGACCAGCATAACTCTAATAGTGCAGCTGCATTGCTGAAGTTTTACCAACAAATACCTGATGGTACAGTATCAAGTGCTATGCTCTGTCTTTTCTGTATTCCTCTCTAAAAACTGAACATCAGCTTGGCGTTGTTGGCAAACTTGCTGAGGGTGCCCTTGATCCCACTGCCCATCTTGCTGACAAAGATGTTAAATGGTGCTGGTCCTAGTACTGACCCCTGAGAAACACCTCTCATCACTGGTCTCCAGTTGGATGTGGAGCCGTTGACTGCAATTCTTTGAGTGTTGCCATCCAGCCACTTCATGGCAGCTGAAGGGAAACACTTATCTTGCACATCCATATGGAGTTATGTCAGATGCCAGTGATGAGCAGCCCACCCTAACAAGTATATCTTCCTTCCACACTGGGTTTATAAACACTTTTATTTGGTGTCTTTGGCCCCTGTCATGCTGTGGAGCATAAGACTGTCAGTTCAGCTGCTTTTTAGGCTCTTCATGGTGTGAAAGTTAAGGGGGACAAGATCCTGCTGACTCATACAGAGGTATGTTTAAGGAAAAAACTTTTTTTTAAAAGAGTATTAAGGAAACATGAAACTTGCAGACAAAGTGCTCAACTTCTAATTGACCCTTTGTTTCCCCAGTACAGCTCTTTTACTTGAAAGTGTTACCTATTAGTCATACGAATCACTCCTCCTCATAAGAGGGCTGAAGAATGAATTAATTGTGTACTACTGAAAGTCAGTGCTGCTTGTAGTTTAACGCGTCTGAATAAGAAGCATAAGGCTGCTGAGGGGGAGCTCGTTACAGAGCTGGCTCAGGGAACTTTGAGCAAGAGTGTTTTGTGAGTAGCTCAATGAGCTTGAGCTGCTTGATGAGTGAGTTGGCAAAATCTACCCATAGTAATTTAAACTGGGCAGGTAGAGACACTGCTCTAGGTCCTGCCAAGGCCCAGTTTGATTGCAACTAATTTGTCATCCCCAGTGATGCATGGAGATATGTGATTGGTGACTGCTGCTGATGAAACATGACAGATCAATTCTAATCTCTTACTGGTGAAGACAGTTATTCATGGGGACGTGCATCTGTCTCTTAGTATTTTATTCACAGTAAGAGCGCTGTAAAGCAGTAGCAAGTCTGCTGTTTGAGTATCAAACACGGATTTGTCACGTGCTCTTAGCTAAACTCATTTTAAAACTACATATAAAAGTAAATTCTGTGTGTTAGAAACAAAGGGTGCAGACTTGTCCCTTTTTGAAAGTATGCTGTGTAAAGCATATTTCTGACTCTTGAGAGATTTGTTTTCCCCTTGGATTTGCCACTTGCTTTGCAGGGGTATAATGTTTTTATATAGCATTTGGCGTAAGAGCAAGGGATGGAAGACAATTTGTAACCAGACAGTTCTATTTCTTTGCTCCTCAGCAGTGCTTTAACCTTAAAATTCTCCACAAAAGATTGTATCATATTGCACAGCATAAAATGTTGTGGTCCAGTTCCTAATACAGGGTTTGTGGTGATTTTCTTGTACCAAAAGAACTAACTGTGAAAACAGGGCTCTGAACATTAGGATAGGTCTTTTGATTTCATGGCTGACTATTGTGCATAAATGTCCTTCAGCACTTAGGCATGTAGGGTTTTTGTAACCCTTTAATGCAGAAAAAGTAACATGAAGTGGAACAAAGCATAATGAAATGCTTGCACAGATTTGTCTCTCCACAAAAAGGGTGCTCCAAGCTGTACTACTGATAATTTATCAAGTGGGTGTTTGACAAGCCCACACATACCTTGATATACAACTCTGCAGATGCAGTCCTTGATATTCTGTAACGCCCTGGTAATATTTTATTCATAAATCCTAATGCTGAAGCCCTTAAGGTGTCATAAACATGGTGCTAATGGCTGTGAATTTGAGGGGATTTGGTTAGTCAGATAAATATGATGCTCTAAATAAACTATGGTCCTAACATACAATAGAATAAACATCAATGTACACAAAGTATCATAGGATTAAAATTCCTGTTGGTGTATATTAGTCCTTTTCTTTGCAAACAATAATTTTCCAGAGTTTTCATCTTTAAAGCCTTTTCTCTACAAAACTGGAGAAGAAGAAATTAATCTATTAATAAAATCCAGTGAGGACCAGGGGAAAGAATATTTTGGTTTAGCTTTGATTATGTATAAAGGTTCGTATCTTAAAGTTTGCAAAGATGGCAATATGCCTTCATCTAAGAGGAGGGTGAGGTTCTGCTTGTCTTGTTGAATGAAGGAGAAATCCCTGTCTTGCTCCAGGCAATGTATTAATAAGATGCGGGGGAAATAACCTCAAGTAGTCAAAGCAAGTGGATGACCTAGAATAAGGTTCTATCACAAAGCCACATTGACCAGGATGAGCCTCATCTTTGTCTTTAAAGCAGCAGTGTGGGAACTTGGCTGCTTCTTTGAAAAGTGATTAAAATGATGGAACGGTACGTACTTCAGTGGAGCTGCTCTGATAGGGCCGAGGGACGGGGCAGGGGACAACTGGTATAAGTGACAGATGGTGTCTTCTAAGATAGTGCCTGTCCGTGATGTTGGAGATTGGACTCTACAGGCACTTACGTTGCTTCACTGGCCTGTCAGCCCTGTCTGTGGCTCTTGCAGTGTGGTTTTTGTGGTGGTCAGGTTTTGCAGTTGACAGCTTTGCCCCGAGTTTGTTTGGATTGCTCTTTACACAGATAGGATGGTCATGATTAGCACGGGGGCTTGAATTCATCCCAAAGACTGTCACCTCCGAATCACTGAACTCCATACCCTGAAGTGCTTTCTCGCCAAAAGTGTTTTCTTTTGAGTTTTCTGAAATGGTTACTGAAGTTTGTTGCTCACTGCAGAGCTGAAGCACGAGCGTGGCTTTAACTGCCAGTGCTCGGGTGCTTAACGTTGGTTTATACTAATTTGCCATTTGAAGACTTTGGCCTGATTGTTTAGTTCTTTCTGTCTCATTTTCCTTCTTGCTGCTAAACACCAGTTGCAGGAGGCAGAGGGGAGGTCTTTATCCCCTGCGGCTTTTTGGAGAAAGTGACAGTTCTGCGGTTCTCTCTGTTCTACATTTCTTTGCACCAGAAATGACCCTGCTGCTCTTTGTCACCAGTGTTTCCTTTTATCCCTCTCCTGGCAGCTGCTCTTGCTCCATTTTGATGTTGGAACAGCAAATGAACTCCCTCTGAAGCAAATGTCATGCCAGTAAAGACGTTGAAGCAGCAAGAAAGTCATCTCTGTCTCTGAAGACTGAATTGGAGACCTTTGTGAATGAGATGTTCTTAAAATAGCTCCACAGCGTGTTATCTTCCCTAGAAGGTGGAGAATTGAAAACACCACCAGAAGCCATTTGTTTTTGTGTGAGCAGAATCCCTAATGTTTTTCAGAATGGGGAGAGAAGCAGGTTACTTCCTTTTCCTCCAAAGTAAAATAGTACAATAATATCTGAGCACTCTGTGTTTCTGCTGCATCTTTCATTCAGTGATGAGGGAGGGAGGAAAGAGGCTAAAACACCAGTACTTAGGATATGGTGAATTTTCTGGATTGTAGTTTAATCAGAATAGAAAATACTGTTGCTGTGGTGGTATTTTTTGAAACACTCTCTTTTAGAGACCTGGCTTCCTGCTCTGGTTGTCCCACCATTGGCTTTTTATTCCATCATTGATGCCAGTGACAACAAATTGAACAAAGCTATTGAGTTGATTTGGATTGATTGTGTGCTTCTGCGATTGCGTGTCTTTTGCTAAGAGTTTGTTTGCAACATCACGGCTAATGGTCAGGATTATTCCTTGTCCTGCATTCAATTACACTGAAACAAAGTGCTTACAACAACTTGCTCTGTCAGATTAGCTGTATTTTGACCCAATATTCTATAGTTATGATTCAGTGAAATCCTGGGTAGAAGATTAAGCCTTCAGATTGTTAAATTCTTGCAGGTGATGATGTAGATTTAAACACCAGTTTTGTTTGCTCTAGCTTTATAATGATAGTACAAAGTCCAGCCTGACTCTGATTCCTCTTCCCCCCACTTTTATTTCCAGTTTGGATAGCTTCTTAGTGCTTTTGCATGTAATGACTAGTTTTGTCTAGCATAATAGCTCATAAATCCTTCCCCGTGTCAGGGTTCCTTAAGTCTTGTAATAGAGCATATGCATTCAGTATCAAAAAAAGAACAATGTGTTACGGAAACCCTTAAACAAACAGTAATTTATAAATTGTAGTCTTTGCAGTGGCACACCTATCCATTACAGCAGGGCAATTCTGAAAATGCGATTTAAACAGCTTTTCTCTGAGGTACAGAGTAGTGATTATTCCCTGGGGTCTCGCCAATATTACTGTATTGCTGTCATACACAAATAGTCAAGATAGAAATGCCTCCGGGACCCAGACTGCTGCAAACTGATAGGAAACAAACTTGCAGCCTGGTTCATGACGTTTCACTCCAGCATTGGCTTCAGAGTGGGATCCCCATAAACTGGGATAATGTAATGCTAATTAAACTTAAGTTTACACAGAAAGTTTGTTATGATTAGTGCACCTTGAAGCCTGTGCTTTATTGGGCGGTCACAGATGTGAAAAACAAATTTCATATTGACTCTAGAATTACATCCGTGGTGGTGTTTATTTGAAATGGACCGTGTGAATCCAAATTCTCAGTTGATGTAAGTCACTGTGGCTGACTCCAAACCTACCTCTGTGCTGGTTTTTGTTTGGGGTCTGGTTTAGAAGCAGGTTCTTTAGCTATGTTATGATGGAAATAGTTTAAAGATCAGCTTTTTGTGCAGTGTGGTGTATGGAGCCATTTAATGCCCTGTTTTCTATGTGCTTTGTTTAACTTCTGTCAGGCAGTTCAATGGGTGTTTGTACTGGTGGTACCTGCCTGAGCCTGTTGTGTTTGTGCTGAGCTGGAGAGCCACCTGCCCAGGTTATTAACTTACAGGGGTTGTTTTTACTGTAGGTTTACAGACCTTTTGATGCTCTGAGCTCATACCTGTTGCAGGGAAGTAATTCATATGTAGAGATATTAAGTTACATTACATATTACGGTGTTATTAAAGGATCTGTTCAGTGGAATTTCAAATAGCTAATCTCAGTTAATCAACAATAAATGTAGAGCTAAAAGCTTTTTATCTTTATTGTGTTTTTTTTTTTCCACAGTACTGTTAATAACAGAAACCAAATTCTCCAGGCAAAAAAAACACTGTGTGATTTTAATCTCTGTGTGACAGTACATTTATATATTTTTCCAAGAGTTGTATCACCATTTGCTGCCTGTTCAAACATGTCACGTGTTTAATGACCTTGTTCTTCTATGTGATCCACTGTTTCTGGAGTGAAAACTAGCTAAAAATAATACCAAGCCAGAAGTTCAGTAGAGTTGCTCTAAATGACCCCAGCTGAGGCTCCGGGCACCCGTGGCCTCTGTGGGTAGCAGAGATTCCCAGCTGGTGTAATGTCAAGTGTACAGGGAACTGAGGAGTGTGTGAGGATAAAACCGATGTGGTTCCAGCCTTGGGCAGTCTCTTACAGTTTGGATATGTACCTTGGGCTGGTAGGTGCCTTTGATTCACTTGTTTGCTGCAGCATACCGCTAATATTAGTGCATTATTTAATTTGCACAGTGAGACCATGGGCACAATTATTTGTTTACGATGTTCTTAAATATGGTGAGTAATGTCAGGTGTAGAAGTAAAGATCAGGAGGTTTATCAGTCAGGACATCTGACAGTAATCATCATTTACACCTCTCAGTTTTATGTTGGGTAAGCACATTTGCTTAATTCAGCACTGAGTTTACATGTCGTGAAATTCAGTTGTTGTCTTGATTCAAACCTACAAAGAAAGATAAAAGGTTGGGAAATAATCTTCATTTACATGTAACCTGGGAATTACTGGTTCGGGTGATTGGAAGGCTGTTTCTTTAGTCAGACAACAATCATTATGTTGTACGTGGAGAATTTTGTTAGTTTAAGAGCTCTTGCTGATTTGACATTTTTCCACCCAAATGATCAACTGCCTTCGGGTGTCTGATTTACTGGTAACCCCAGGAGCCCCCGTCCAATGTTCAGCCTTAGCAGCAGGACACAGGAGCAGATACAGCTGGAGCTGGCTTGGCCATAACATCTGCTGTCTCTGCTCTCATATCGCAGTGCTCTCGTTCTTTCTTAAGTCCAGGAAACTTTCACTTCCTTCAGACAAATTGTGCAGATTAAGCAATACTCCCTGTGAGGTACGTTTTGAGAATTCGTTAGCTCTGCTGCTGCTTTACATAATCCTTTATTTGAAATCAGATGTTTTTGAAGAAAATAAATCTTGCGTTATGTGCACTTGGGAGCAAAAAAATGCTTGCCTCACATGTAACATACATATTAACTGCTTTTATGCATTACATTATAAATTTACATTATAAATAATTTAATGAATGGAGTACTTGTCTTGCTTTTGGAATTGAGTAATTGGTATAGGACTGGGCAGTAAAATTAATCAGGGAAAGTCCGAT
This sequence comes from Tringa solitaria, assembly GCA_026413425.1. Taxonomy (NCBI): domain Eukaryota; kingdom Metazoa; phylum Chordata; class Aves; order Charadriiformes; family Scolopacidae; genus Tringa; species Tringa solitaria. Next base: position 4,039,532 of record JAOXJM010000006.1, read on the forward strand.
ACAACATTTTGCCAGAAACATAAAGAGAATCTTCTGCAGGTCTGTGAATATCTGAATACTTTTATTTTTCTTGGACTCAGTGGAAGGGGAATTGATAAGTAAATGTACTAGATGCAAAAATGAAATCACTAATTGAAGAATATGTTCTTCAATAGCAAACAGTTTCTTAATTATATTCACATCATAATTTTAACTAGGAGAAGTATTGATGTCTTCAGTTTTTCACTATTTTCACCATTTGTGTGAAGGTGGAAATAATTGGTGGCAATAATTAGCATTATTGATAGAAACGCAAAGTTTTCTAAGTTCTCTCAGTTGTTTTAAGACCATTAATGTTTTTGCTAATCCTGCTTTTTGACATGGTAATGTCCCTTTAAGGGTTTTCTTTACCAGATCAATTCGTTTCCTACTAGGAGAGCTAAAGCTTTTCAGCTGTCCGTCCAATTTACCCTTCTGGACTAAATTTCTTCTACGAAGATAACCGACAGCAATACTCCCCTCAGGAGATTCCTATCAATTAGTTACGCATCACTAATTTCTGTGGTGCTGGTGGCCCAGTCAGTTGTAAGAAAGCTGGTTTGTAAACAGTTATGGCTGTTCAAGGTTTGTCTTTTTTGGTGAGGATTTTTGTTCTTGAAATCCATCTTTTACCTGGCAGTTACTGAAAGCCTGTGGATTTACACATGTGCGTGAGGAAATACGGGGTGGCTTTAGACAGCTCCTTTTGGGATGTTAATTGCTCACAGATTTCACAGAGGACTAATGAGGGGCCATGTTATACACAGCTAAGTGAATTTATTGTCAAATACTTATGATGGAGAATGTCATCCCAGAGATACAGGCTCTCAAGGTACAACAGTCCTTTGTAGCTCTCGTGTAAATGTGTGTCTGTGGGTGTGCAGTGCCCACTGCCACCGTGATGGCTCTGGGATGTGGATCAGTCCAATTCCAGGCACCCTAAAGGCTGCTGCTTTACTTTCCTTTTGCCCTGTGCTCTTAATGATATTCAATTTAATTCACTGTAAAGGAAAGTGGGATGTAAATAGTCTGTAAATGAGACTCTGGGGTGACACAGTAGCAGTCTGGCATTGGAAAGAAGGAGTTGTGGTCTGGAGGGAAGCTGTATCTGAGGTGACAGTCCTGTTCCCAAGCCACTGTTGCAGCCTTAGATACCCGTGGATGTGATGGAGGAGAGATGGCTCTTGTTCCCAACACGCACAAAGCCCTGTATTTGCCGTGTGATGCTGTGCTGCTCAGCAGATCCTTGAGGATCTAGACAGCATCAGAATTTTCCCATCTATCACAAGTAAGCTTTTCTGAATTGCTTCTGCTAATTACTTGGCGTTACTTAGGTTCCCGATGTTCAGTGGAGGATGTGGATGTTACCAATGAAGTGTTTTCTCTTCACATGCTGTGCTTCTGCCTGGAAGCCCTGTCACTGCGTTTCATTGCATGGGTTTGTGCCTGCGTTATTCCTGGGGTTTGGGGGGAGGTATTTTGTGCTGTATGTGATGAGACAGACTTGGTGAGCACTAAGCATGAATCAGTTGTGTTTTATACTCTCTAACCACAGCTTATATCCCTGGTGTCTCTTCAGCTCCTCAACATCACTGACCAAGTTTAAGAAAGTGGAAAGAAACTATGGTTTTGTGGCTATATTGATAATGTGAGTGGCCAGTGCAATCTAGCAGGAAAGCAGGTTATTTCCCAGCTGGAATGCAGACCAGGCTTCAGTTAATCCCTCCCTTAGCCAGAGAAAGGTGGTTTTAATCTATTTATTATGCATTTGGTTGTTTATTTCAGCACTGATACATCTCCAAATGCCGTAGCACTGTCTCGTACAATCCATTTGCCATATCAGCACGTGTATCAGGACACAGAGCTGCTTCCAATCGCCCAAGTGTGATCCCAAGTAGTGCCACGGGATCCTGTGGATGGCTCAGGGTCTGTGCAGAAGTACATGATGGTAGAACGTGTCATTTTTTAGAACCTGCTACCAACCGTTTTAGGATTATTTTTTTTAGACAGTTAAATTTCTTTTCACTGATGTTCAAGAAAAAACTAATTTGGTATGATTATTAGAGAAGGAAAATTAATTTGACAAAATCATACAGGAAGCTCATTAAAATGGAAACACTGAAATAACAGGGTAATTGGGCATTGATTCTGTCCTCACCCCTTCACTCTACGAGCAGTTTTGTATTAAAAGTAACATGTCTGCAGGATGATGCTCCAACATCTGGTGTTGCTGAAACAAAATGAATTGCTTGGGTTTTTTTCCTCCACGTTCTTCCAACATCTGCATGTGTAGATCTGGCCTGTATATTAATTTTATCTAACACTGCTGGTGTGGGATCCTGTCTGCGGGTAGGAGGGGGATGTTTGGGTGTGGGGTGTTTTTACTGCTAGTCACTTTTATTAGCTATTGGGGCTCTGGCTGTAAATAACTAATGTGAATGGGTACTCCAAGGGCTGCTGCAGGAAGCCCATGCACAGCTCGGTTGCTCTCAAGTGTGTCTATGTGAACCAAGAAAGTTCCTGGGCTATGGCCTGTCTGTCTTCTGAAATGCTGGTGTCACCTTACCTGATTTGCATAGTTTTAATAATTTTCACTATTTTCTGTTCTCAGAATGTTTGCAGGTAAATCACCATTTTTAAAAAGTATTGCACGTTGAAAATGATTGATAATTGTATTGGGATTTTGTTGTTTTGTTTTTTTTTTTTACTTTATAGGCTTATCTACTAAATTGATTATAAATCTATCTTGCTGAATGTTTACTATTTCAACAGTTCTGGCTGTGATTATTCTGATACAAAGCAATATATTTTCTTTGTTTTATGGTTTGAATGATTGCTAAAATATACATGGTTGCGTGTGCCAATTTTAAGATTCAGTTTATTTATGAATGTGGCTTTATTGCTTCTCAATATTTGTACTATAAAAATACAACTGCATAAAGGTTCACAGCAAGAAAACAGAAAAAAACCTGAACAATAGACTTGAAATAATATTTGTAAATCTTTTCTGATCTCTAATTATCATGATGTTAATTGTGTCTTCCAGTCTTCAAACTATGCTCTATTTGGGAAATCACATGCTTAAATCCATTCCTGTCCAGGAAAATGCTTGAGCTTGATTTTAAGCATGTGCATAAGTTATATTAGTTAAATGACTCATAACTATTTGCTTAAATCCTATCCAGTGTTAGACTGACTAAATATATTAGAATTGCAATGTAAATACTGCAATAAATAAAATAAATAGGGGTGTTGGTTTTGCTATGAACTTGTCCCTGATTTTTGGCTTTTACAGTCATTTTTATGGTATACAGTTGAAATCAAAGAAGAATGGAAATTTCAACTAATTTTTTAATATGCTGAAATGTATTAAGTTACACAAAAGAATCCATATTACAGTAATCCCTGCATATATACAGAAAAAGAGTACCCAGCGTGCATGGCAGATGGTTTCAAAGGAAATCCTCGAGAGCTAGGATTAAAAAGCAATTTTCAGCAAGTTTAAAATGGGTCTCCATATTTGGGTCACAGATATTAACTCTTTCATTGCAAACAAATGAGTTAGGAGTCTCGTTGAATTGTTATGGAAATGTTTCTCAATAAAAGCTGACCCACGTGCGCTGTGGAAGGGAGAAATGAGAATGTCAGTGGATTCTGATCCTATTCTAACAGGGGTGGGAAGCAGAGCTGGGATAGACAGAGGCAGTGGGATGGTGCACGTAAATGGGATTCATCATTCATCCAACAAACGTTGACAACCCTGGTAAAAATAATGTGTATGTGACTTCAGTTTTTGCCTGCGCACTGAAGTAAATTTACGTAGAGATGAACACAGAAATTGAAGAACAAAATATAAAGATAAATTTCCTCTAAGATGTTTTAGGGGAACACTAGAACTTACTTTATTTATTTTTTTTTTCTGAAAGGTTATCTTCTAAAATAAACAGTACCACACACACGCTGTCCCAGGCTACAGCTGTTTGGTAGTGGTGTTGGAACATTTAGAAATATTATCACCAATAAGATGCCTAAAAGTGATTGAGCGCAGACGAGCTTTGTGCTCTAAGAGCAAGAGAAGACACTGGGCTTTTAGTTGGTATAAATAGCAAAGCAAGTTGGAGATGATTGGCTTTAACTAACTTATACCAGCTAGTAATCATGTTAGGGATGTAATTCACATTTACATCAGAGCTCTTTATACACGTCTGGCAGTGTAAAGGAACCTCAAGTTTGACTTGAGCTAAATTTTTTTTCAGAGACTCTTCTATTTCCAAAGTAGAAATTTGAGTTAGACCTTAAGCAGTGTTTATCACTAAGCAGTGAAGTAGAGCAACTGGTTTACTGTGTTCTCAAAGCTCAGCCGGGTGTATTTGGAGTACATTTGGAAAGCTTTCTGAGCAAAGGTGCCTGATGCTCTGCTAAGTGAATTATAGAAGTAATTGCTGGTTTAAATTTCAGCGTACAGAGAAGTTAATTGCATGGCTCTTTGGCTATTATATCGGCTACATGTTAACAGCAAAGGACAGTCTGCTTCTGAAAGGGCATCATAAATGTCCTAGTGGGATAACTAACTGCAGGTATATCTACAAAATGTTAATTAACAATGCCAAATGATAGGTGTTTTTTTCAGGACTGATCCAAGGCAAATATCAGAGGTCCTGTCTGCTAATCAGAAAACAGAATTCAGGTGATGGATGAAAGGAATGTTAGAAGGCAGCTTTCGGTCTTGAGTTCTTCCACCAAAGCTAGAAAGCTTCAGTGGACTTCTTGGAGCCCATGTTCCCAATGTAATTGGGAAATTATAAGCACCTAAATTAGATACCAAATATCGAACATCTCAAGCTGTTGCCAGCCATCATGTGTCACCAAGTTATGATACTATTAATACTTGAAAAAAGAGTAATTCTCCCATGACAACAGTTCTCTTTGATCTGCGTGTTTGTAAATGTAGTTCAGGATTTTGCCTTAGATTTTTCAAAGACTTGCATCTCTCAAAGGGAGGCATCACAGATCAGTTCAGATCCTCCTGTCATTGTTATCTTCCAGGACTCCCGTTTCAAGTAGTTTTTGAAAGTTTCTGTGAAGTCCCAGATGATCTGAGATAAGACCTGATACAGATGTCTCCGGGTAGGCAGAACAATCCATTCTCTTGCCTACACCAGACTTATGATCAAGTTCTAAAGAAAGGAATTAGAGTTAACTTTTGAGAGTTTGTTGATTTCCTTTACTCGCTGTACAATCAAGTATTCAATAAAGCAGGAGGTTCTTGTATGGAGTCAACTGTCTCGTGGGTCAAAAGCAGTTGTTTGTCAGGGCAATGGAAGGGAAGGCTCGTGCAGATCTCCAGAGGATTAGGCAGATGGGTGGAAAACAGAAGCCTGAATTGCCCAGTTAGAGACCAAAGGAGAGTCATCCAGAAATTACACCGAGGTGTAACTCTGAAGCCACGTGTGACACGCTGTTAAAGTGTCTTCAAAAGAATGCTGTGAAAGGGAAGACTCTCAGGTGCTGTTTGGCTGCTAGGGCTGTGAAAACGTTCTACTTTGGTCGTGCATTGTTTGTTTTCAGTTAAAATAATAACTCTCGGGGAAGGAGTTTCTAGTTTTCTGCAGCCTTTTTGGAGATGCCCTTTGGAAGTGAGGGTCGGTTCTGCAAGTAGGGTGTTGTCCCAGAAGTTGTTCCCTTTGTTCTTCCTGCAGGAGGTTCCTTGAGTGTAATGAGATGAGATTACATTCCCCTATGGCCTTGGGAATGGAAAGCCAAATAACCATCCAGGCCTAAGACTTCTTAAATCTTACTGAGGAGCTACCAGGTTGTCCTAATGTTGATAAATGCTGTTTCCAAAGCAGTGTCCTGCGCTCTGACAAATATGTAAATCTCTGAACTTATTATGGCATTCAGAGTTCTGAATACTAGAAACTGTGGCTCTTTAAAGTAGTGAAATGCTTTCTTACCTTCAGAACTCTCACCAGGAAATAGTGAATGCTCATTTCCACTGAGTGCTTTGGAATTTCTCTCTACTTGTATCTTTTTTTACTGTATATTTATGAAAAAGTGTTTTTGAGTAGATTACTGGAAGCAATAACCTATTCATATCAAGGCCATGAATTCACGTTTAATGTAACTAGTTAAAAGTGAAAGCTTACACACTGGCAAACTGTGCTACAGATGGGCTTCTCTGTACTTCTTCATTGATGGTACTTTAAGTAGCAAGTTGAAGAGAAACAGATAATGAAAATTGATTCTTCTCTGCAGGTCTCTCTTGCTTACTGTTGGACTTCGACAGACCTAATCTGTGAAGATAATTGAAGTTCCTTTGCTCTGAATGCTGTAAGTGATTTTTTTTTTGTTTGTTTTATGGGAATTGTTAGGAGCCTATTTGCTCCTAAAAAACACAGGGGAAAAAGGTGAAAATGCCAAATCACAAACAATTGGTTGAAATGAAGCTGGTGCAGATTTGTTATATGACTGTACGTGTTTGCAGGAGATATTTCTTAATAGCATTTTGTATTCAGGAACACTACTGTCTCCATTCCAGCTATACTGAGAAATGCAGTAGCAGAACCCTAATTGCAAATTGCCAGTAAAGATACCTAAATAAACAATAGTTTCATACTTCTGTTGGGACTTAAAACTAGATCAGTAACCTCAGCATGGTGGAGGGAATCTGCTGTTGCTGTGTGTATTGTATCTGGTTGAGAATAAACCCCTGAAGTGTCAGTATAGCATCTTAACCAGAATATCATGTAGACAAGTTGGAGGGGTGATAAAACTTGTGAGTGAAAAATTTTCCCATTGGTAATGACACAGGGTGGTGGCCCTGACTGCTGTTTAGCGTAACTGTTGGTTGAATTTCAGGTGCCATGATAGTGTAGGGGGAGACCTAAAATATGTCTTTACTAGTCAATAGACCTCTCACGGGGGCAGTCTTGCCTGTGTTAGACGCTGTCCGTGCAGAAATGTGGCTTCTGGAGCAATGCCCCCCAGAGTACAGGGGATCCGGCAATTGTGGCTGGGAGGCTGCTGCAGGAGGCAGAATGTGGGTAGGGGCTGGAAACAGAACACCATGGTTTTGACCTTGTTTCAGCACCCCTTTAGTATCCTTACAACACAGCCCTCTCATTCTGTAATTAATAGCTATGCATGTTGCTAATGCCACATTTCCTATTTCTGTGAGAGTGTCTTTAAAACACTTGATATTCTTGCAACAATGAAAACATGTGAAGAGCTCTTCATACCCCCACTTTTTCCCCCAAAGCTGCGGGAACAATTTTCTGGCTTGTAGAACAAAGAAGTTAGAATAAATTCCACAGCCAACATCTGCACCTGGCTCACTTATTAAGCGAGTATTTGGCGTAGATGCTCAACTACCTTCTGCCAAGAGAGCCTTGCTGATACAGTTGTGCAGGGATGAAGATGTGATAACGTCTTTTCTTTTTTGGTTCACCAAAGCTATTTTCTTGATTTGTCAAAGTCAAAATTTTGTTGGAAAGGAAAATATCTTTGTACTTTTAAATATCAGAGGTTAATTAGTGGTTAATCAAACTTTTTCTAACCAACCATATTAGGATTATGATGGTGTATCACTTCAGTTCCAATGGCAGACACATCACATATGGGTTGCCATTTTGATGGCTTTGAATGGTAATCTGACCCATAAAAACTGAGGCATAATATGCAAACTGATTTTTTTCTGGCCTGCCCTATTCTTGATGCCATCTGTGTTAGGATGGAAATAAGCCTGCTCCAAATGTGGTCTGCCTGTTTTGAGCAGAGTGGTACTGCCAATCGCAGATGGATTTAAAAGAATAGATTCATGTGAACAAGAAGAGAAGGAAGATGCTCCCGAGAGCAGGGAGTTTCACTTGAAAGCATATTGTGTCTCTTAAATCCTGTAGGCTACGGAACATCCATCAGACCTTTCTGTGAATTCATCTTGGATCAAAAATTAAGCTAATTTTCCACCTAATTTTCACTGCAGTCCACGAGATCTTGGTTCTATTCAAGTGGCCTGTGATCTGAAGTTAGAGATTCAACAACCTTGTCTTATGTGTGACCACAAGTGTTTTGGTACTATTTATAATCCAAAGAAACACAGTACGTGATTTTCACTGGTTAGGAATATGGTCTACAGAAATCTCTAATTATTTTTTTTTAATCTCTTTAAATCGATTGCATTGTTTGAACCACCATTTGCTTTTTCAGTAAGGAAGAATGTAAAAGGAGGCACTCATCGATGAATTTCATGTTCATGACACACTTGAACATCCCTCTCAAGTCCTCTTTAAGCCTTTTATTTCCAGGCTAAATAAACACCAATTTCAGCAATGTCTCATCTACTCCCTTTAATTACTGCTGTTGAGAGAAAGTTTCTGCCGATGCAAATGTGCTATTTTGTCATGTCACATCAAATTGCATCAGCCTTATATTTAGGAACAAAAAGAGGGGGAGGCAGAGACAGGATGTGGCTACAAATGGAAGCAAAGGGTTTTCTTAAACATAGGCTGAAAATAGACAATTGAGGCAGTGATGCTTTTTCAAGCAAAAATCCATGAAAGGGAAAATCAAGTCTGTGACGACAGAAATGAAAAGCAGGGCTGGGGGTGTGCGAGGAGGGAGTTCTAGATGGAGGCGTGGGCTGGTGTCAGGGAAAAGCTGATGAACTCCTCATTTACGCAAACACCCTTTGCATTGTCAGATGGGTGTGAAGTGGTTTTAGAAGATGTTACACCAGTACGTCTCCTCTTGTGCCTTCTCTGCTGCTAAAAGGGTTCCTGGCAATGCTTCCCTCCGGCTTCTTGCAGGGCATGCACCTTTCTAGTGCTTTGTACAGCGTAACACATTCTAGTAGCTTAGTAGGCTTTTGTAGAGTGCTAATATACAGTACCTATAGACTCAAAATATCTTTAAACATTAATTAACCCTTAAAGGCTCTTGCACTGCAGGAGTGGTCTTGTCCATCTTTAATAGTTGCCTGGAACAACTCGGTTACTCCGATGAAACTCTGCTACAGTCACAACACTCAAGCCCAGTTGTTCAGGTTGCCAGAAAACATAAGGTTTTGTGGTTCAATAGAAATTAATAGAAATGTGCAGATTTACACCAGCCAAGAAGTTGAACTAGCGACTTTAATGTCACCTCCAGTGGCATTTTTCTGCAGAAACTCTGGTAGAAAAACGAAGGCCTCCAAATCAATTTCCAATACAGACACAATAGCAGTATTCCTGATTCTTATCTTGGACATAAATTCATTTCTGACAACATTCACTTCAGTTTCCTCCTTTAACTACTTCCAGCAATAACTCTCAGCTCACTAAACTGAACTAAATAGATTGTGGTAAATAGGGATAGAGAAAATTTATAGTAGCTGTCCAAATAAATGTAGAAGACTTCAAATAATCCATCACACTAAATTTACTTTAAAATGTAGAGTCTATTCCCAAAATATATTTTAAAAAATTGTTCTTCAGGAAAGCCAGTTTGGTTCTTCAGAAAATGTTAGCAGCTTCTCCATGGAAAACATTTTCTGCCCTCTCAGAACTGGGCAGAAAATGATCTATTGAAATCAAATGCATAAATTATGCATGTAATACAGCTTGCTTTGAAATGATGAGTCTGATCAGAGCCTGATGGCAATTAAATGGAGTTCTGAAAGATCAGCTGTGTTTGAGAATCATCAGAACTCTGGATGCGGATGTGATCTGTAGGCGTGTAAGTAGCACCTGCTTATCAAATTAGAAAAATACTATTCATTTCTTACAGCTAAGCACTTGGATGCTTTCCTCAGAAGTAACTGGTGATGTTAGAGGTAATATTTTTTTATTCTTGTCACCAAGGATAATAAAAATGTGGTAGAAGTTTGTATATTTACAGCATTCTGACAAATGTAAGTCAAGTAGTGTTTCAGACTGAAGCAAGACAGGGAAAGGCACCAGCTCTTCATGGTTTGATATTAACAGTCCTCCAGGACTGTAAAGCATTACATGTAGTGACGCTGTAATCTAAATGCTTACATTCTTTACAACACAAAAATAACAGCCCATGGTGCTAAATTCATGTACACAATGAAGCTTGATGGGAACAAGCGAAACAACAAGTGGGAACAAGTGAAAGATTTACCCCAGGCTTTTTACAAAACTGTAGCCTGGGCGGTATGAGGCTTGTGTCTTTGACCTGGCTGCAATATTTGATAGTGTGTCTCCTGTGACTTTCCTTTGGTAAATGCATCCCTTGGCTGTGGCATCGGACTGGAGCACAGTGGCAGTGTAACAGTCCAGGAGTGCTCCCTCCTGGAGTGGAGGGAGGAGAGAGTCCTGTAGAGATCCTGGTGATACTTAAAGCATTAATTTCCGTAGAATTTCTTACTTGTCATTTTCCATATAATCCACTTCCCAAGATGTAAGACAATGACATCTGATTTTTTTTTTTCCTCCAATCGCTTTTTTAGTACCTGAGAATTAAAGTGCCTCAGTAAAATGTGTGCATTTTCATAGCAAGGAATGCATTTCTGTTACACTTTTTCAAAGCAAATCACAGAAATATTACATAGAGAAGGAGAAAGATAGATGTTTGTTTTTATAGTTGGGGTTTGTTTGTTTTGAACTGAATAAGTCTGAAAATACTACATAAAAACTGCAGATCAAATGAACAGACTCTGTAAGCATTCTCCGGATTCTTCATCAAAAAAACCCACCCAACTGACAACACTACAACAAGAAAATGCTCTTAATTAATGTGTTCAGTTAAAGGAAAAGCATTGTGGATCCCTTAAATATATTATTAAATCTGTATTGTTTAGATAATAGGATGGGGAAAGACACTTGCGCTGAGTGCTGTGTCAAATTCGTCAGGGCATGTTTTAATTCTAGTTCACTTGCTGGATTTCACAGCTATTTGTCTGGGTATTGGGGTAATTTGGAGGGTTGAGTGAAGCCAGATGACTGTAATGAACTCATTTTGTGTCTTTGACTCATCCTGGCAAAAAAAGAGATGCTATTTATGGGGTATTTTGTATTGTTAAGACTTCTGTTCCTCCTGTCTCTCAAACTTTCTCTGGGCCACTGTCTTTGCGCCATCACCAATAATTACGTCAAATTAATTCAGCATAATTGAGTTAATTATCAGCACTGAAGGTTAACAACACGACTTCAATTGAACCAAAGCTTTTATCCCCCTTTCCTGAGGTTTCACAAAATGTAAACAAATCTGAATCATGGATGAAACCTAAGGCAGCTCTGCTTCCATCAAGTGCCTTTGCCAGTCAGGAGAACTCTCCTGCCACATCCATTCACTCAGACGGGTGTTGATAAATGTGCTCTCTGCTGCAGAGGGAAAAGAATTCTGTGCCATTCTGTATCAACAGCCAAGTGCTTTAGAGAAAAGGAAATAATTTAATCATCCCAGAGCCATTCAGTCAAAACCAGAAAGATAGAATAATCATTAATAAAAATTCATATATTGAGGCTATATTGTACCTGGTTTAGCTGACTTACATAAAAAAGAATTAAGACATAGGTCCCAAAGGTTCAGAGGATAGCTTTTTGAATTAGGGATGTTGTTGTGAATCACTGTGTAAGGCATAATCAATAGCATGAATCCTTGTATAAGGTGGTAGTTTGAGAACCAGAAGATACGGTTTCTGTTCCCAGCTCTGCCACTGACTTATTGTGAGACCTTCCACCAGCCACTTCATTTTCTGGAGCATACCCAAAAGGCAGCAGGGGAAGTGAAAACTTGAAGAAATCACGTCCCAGCTGTAAGATATTTTTTTGTACCTGTACAACAGGATATCCAGGATCCAGTTTTGGTTCTGCTCTTGATGTGTTATGTGGAAGATTAAGAATATTATTTTATTTCTTTCTTTTTGTCTTTTGGGGGAAAGCAGGGCTAAAGATATTTGGGTTGCATTTATACTTGATTTGAGTTCTGCGAGTTCTGCAGGAGGAGGGAAGCCATATATACTAACACGGCAATTCTCAACGTACGCTTCCTATTCTCATCGAAATCATGTCACTGACTTTGCCATGAAAGTAGCTGAGAGCCTTCTCTTACGGAGGGGCGTGCGAGGGGCGCAGGTGCCTTCCAGTACCTCAGGGAGAATTATGCTCCTGGGAGGCTGGGTCAGTGCTATAAATGACTGCAGGCTCGTTAAGGGCCATGGAGCTGTGCCTGTTGATATTGTTAGAAGTCTCATCTACTGGTTGACTTTCAAAGACTATTTAGAATGGACAGAATTGCCTGCTCCCAGCACCCAGCTTCTGCCTTCCTTTTGGAATCAGAATAGGAGAGAAACAGCAAGGACTGAGCTAACGTAGGCAACGACACAACTAGTCCTGCGCTTGAGCAGTGTCTAGGCCGCAATTTCAATACATTGCGCGACGTAACATCTGCTGTCACCATCAGCTGCAGTTTTAATTCTCTCTTTAAATTGGATCAAATTATGAAGCACTGGAATCAGTTGTTAAACAGCCCTTTCTGGAGCCAGGTACCGATTTCCTGGATGATGGAGTTCCTTCAACATTTCTTTTTTCATCTCAAAAGAATATCTTATAACTCTCTAAAGTAAGTGTCTTATAACATGTAGAGGAGAACAGTTGCTGAAGGAATGGGGAAGGCATGGTGGGTGTACAAGTCTCATACAGCAGCTGGCTTTGTGAGGAGCTCTCTCTTGTGGCATCCCACTGCAGCCAGCAGAGGCTTTCCAGGGAGAAGGTCCTTTCTCAAAAACCGGTTGCTGGACTGGGAACTCCTTCTGTGTGATAAGCCTGGTGCTAGCCAGAATTTCCCTTTGGTTTTCACATGAAGCAGATTCTCTCTGAGCAAGGCTGGGCCATGGAGAGTGACAGTAAAGGTTTTGGGAAAACTTGAGATATGGCTTTAAGACCTCAGAAGTGTTCCTCAGATATAGCGGGCATCTGCCCACATGATTAGCTGTTGATATGGTAACAATCCCTGATTAGGGAACTGGACAAGTTAAAATCCCTCTTAAGAGGCTAAAGACTCCTAGACTTAAATGTTCTGTAATACCCCTGCTTATAAACATTTCTCCCATGACCAGGCTTGTATTTTGCTCAAGATGTGGTGGACCAAATCCATCCATGTTCTAATGGGAAACCAGGGAAGGTTTTGGCTCAGATTATTACTTGGATTGAGAGCAAAGGATTGGAAGATGCTAAATTTCAGCAGGCGTGGATAATGAGACAACAGCAAGTTGTTCTTGATGCTGCTGTGCAGGATAATGTAAATTGGGAAGGACGATTACAGGGCAAACTGCAGATGCCAGGACGTTGTACAAGTGCCCTCGTCATTAGTGGAGGGATTATGTGTGTATTGTTAGGACGGGAGGATGTGCTGCCGTAGATGGGTAAAACGAGAGGTCGCACTGGAACACCCTGTTACACTGCAGGTTTATTTCCTTGTGGGCTGGGTATGTTTGCATTAAAGGAATGTTAAGAGGTATACCTTAGGCATTCTTGGTTTGGGGAAAAAAAGCAAACCACCAAACAACAAACCAACAGTTTGTTATTAATCTTTAGTGAATAGCACGGGTCACAGTGACTTCTCTTCCTCTTTTAAATTCTGACTCTTTACCTCCCCATGACTTTGTCCTTCTGTTGAACTTTTTTACTTTTACTTTCCTAAGAGGAGCCCTTCCTATACTAAGTGCTAGCTGCTTGTTTGAATTATGGACTTTTACCCTCTTTCCTTTTTCTTGTTTGTTTGTTTGTTGGTTTTTTTTTAAAAAAAGTTGGATTGCATGAGCAAAATGAGCCTATCTTAAAGCATGAAGATAAAATAAACTTTAGCCAGTTTCAGTCCTTCCTGAATGGAATTAGGAACCATGCCAAGACCTCATGGAAGACTTACTATTCTTCCCATGATTATATCATCCATAGTTCATAGAATTAATGTTTCCATTAATCAAAGACAGTGTGTTTGCACCCTTCAAAAGAACTTTCACACCTTATGCTGCCGAAGGGTATCCGTCCTTTAACAAAATTTGTGGTAGCTTGTGTTGTGCCCAAGTGGAAGTTTTTGAAAAACTTGAAGATTCAAAGAGGATTAGAAGGTGATACAGGTCCAGCCAGCAAGTTGTTACACTGACTGTCATAAAGCAGTCGGGAGAGCCATGGTCGCTGCACTGGAACCCTTTAAAATATAATATTTACAAGAAACGAAGGAATGAAAAGGGAGTTTTGTTTTAAAGTTGATGGCACCAAGATATAACTCAATTCATATTCAGGCATGATCTCAAAGGTAAATACTTAGATATTTGGCCACTGAGAACAAAATTCATGTTGACAGCAGTCAAACTGAGTACTTTACAGCTGGGAAAATAAAGTTCTTTTGAGACTGTGCCTTTCACAATTTTCTTTAAGACAGGAGAAGGCATTGTCAGGAGAAAAGAGTAAGTAGAGAAGTTAGAAATGCACCTAAACCAGTGGGATACCTCTCCTCCTATTGCTTGATGTTTAATGAGCATGCTCCAAAGAGTATTACTCTAATTAGTCTGAGCACGCTTATTAATTATCCAGAACAGGGTAATCCAGCCTCAGTTTGGGCAGCATGTTTCCTCCCTGGTGTAAGATTGCAAAAGTCTCAATGTTTTATGTGCTGTGTTTGATGTATTACATGTCTCTGCTTCGTGATTCAAAACAAGCGTAAGGCAAAACATTTGCCCTGTGGCTTTGGTTAATTTATGTAAGTGGTCTTCATCCTGACAAGAATTTAATGTCTTTTTATGGCCAAACCCCAGAGCTTTTGTGCTTGCTTTTTTTTTATAATCCTGTTGATGTATGTCTACGTGCAGTTTTACTGTACAGATCTTTTAAGCTTTTACTCGGACCTGAAGAAAAACACATTCTGGGTCTGACTTGCAGTTGCCAGAGAGTTGCTTTACACCGTATCAGCAGTGAAAGGATCATAAAGTGACTGCAAATACAAATATAATCACTGTGGATGCACAAAATAAAATGAAGCTCTATTGCACTTCCAGAGGTGAAGTTACTTTTTTCCTTTTATTCCTAGTTTCCTTGTTTATACACTTAGGGATGACTCCATCCCAGCAGCCGACTGAGCTGATGTCCAGTTGCTTGCTCGGTCTGACTGTCCAGTTCTTTTTTCAGAGCTCTTCCTTCTGGGCTGTGGTTCCCTGTTGCGTAGGTATAACCTGCACGCTGAGCTGTTTGGATAATGCTCAGGTGTATTAAAGCACAACTTGAGCTTACCTTATGCAGAATTTCACCGCGTTCTCTCAGATTGCTAGGGCTGTACATAACGACAACAGGGCAATCTGCCATCCTCTAGCTCTACCCATTCTGACTTTATATTTGCAGGGAGGCGGCTGCTGATAGTGGTGAGTTGCATTAGGCCTGATAGTGCTGCTGTAGGGCTGCAGGAAGGGTGGTCCAATCCATGGTGATTCCTTGTCAACAGACAGATCTTTGGGATCTGTTGTTTAGGCAGGTCTTACCCCCGTGTGCTCTGCTGACATTGTGTAAAGCCGAGGTTACACCGCAGGGCTCTGCCCCCAGATGTGCCGCTCTTGGACTGTCGTTTGATGCTGCTTCTCCGCCTCACGCATCAAGCAAAGCACAACGTGGAGAAGAACGGGAATAGGAGTGGAAAGAACGAGACTGGCTCTCGTCCTTTGTGCGATAGGGCTTTATAGATCGTATTTAGAAAGGACAAAATCCACAACAATGACGGGCCGCAGCTCGTCAGAAGCGATCACATCAAACCAGCAGATCTTAATAAAAGCCCAGCATGCCAGAGAGCTGTGTTTATTAGGAAGTGACTTCAGCATTGTACATGCTCACCCACACACGAGACGGGGTGTATCTACGGGGCAGGCCATTGCCCGGGGCTGCGAAGCGCTGGGTGGCTCTGAGTGGATGGGACTTGGTGGGGAGGGGGGTTTGCTGGTCTGCCCGGGGCAGCAGAGCCTGCAGAGCTGGCCCTGAACACAGCACACTGCTCCCTCTGTGACCTACTGAGGAATAAAGAAAATACTGTACACTGTAATCACCAGAGAAGGCGGATGGTTCACCGAAACCACGCTCTGCTGTAAGTTGTGAGGGTATTTAAGAAGTTTGAGCCCAGAGTCATGGGCTTTTCCCGTATTTACCGGCTGGGAACCTGTGAGGCCAGGGAGGGAGGACGGATGGAGCCAAATAGAAAGATAAAAGGATAAGGAATCCTTCCGAGTAGCAGCACTTGGGTGTCTTCCTGCTCTGATGGCAAAACATGAACCAAGATATTTTCTGGTTAAAGAGGTTTCAAGAGGCTTCCGATTTCTTTCTTAATTTGGCAGTTTGATTATTACTTTCCTGGGCAGAAAATTTTACTATCTCATATTGCACAAATACCACTTTTGGAATGTGTATTCCCACTAATAAAAGCAGGTTCAGTGAAGGCGTGATGAGTCGGGTTCAGAATTTGGCTCTGAATTTTTAATGAAGTCCACTTGTGATTGTTTTCTTGCAGAGTCTGTTATTGGACACTTCAAGAAGGACAAATAATTTTGGCACCTTAGATAACTGTATGAGATGTTCCAATTCCCAAGATACCTAAAGTCACGCATAGGTTTGAAAAAACAGTCCATTTCTCTGCTGTTTTATGAGTACTTATACTGCAGGGAATATTCTGAAACACCTGCTTAATTAAAACTAAACTAATGCACCTCAATAGATTCTTTGCATTTGTTTTTCTTCGATTAATTTTTTTTTTCTTACCGGGTTTGTTTGCTTAATCCTAATTTGCAAAATTCCCTCTGTACTGTCGTGGTTCCTCATTGTTAAAAATGGATGGAATGCTACTGTGCTCCTTTACTAGGGTACTGTAAAATCAGTGCTTTAGAGATCGTGAGGTGTGACTGGGATAGGGAATAATAAATTCCCAAGTTAGACTTCTGGAGATGCAGCACTTTGAAGTACTAAGAAACCACATCTCCAGCCTGTGTGTTGGGGGGAGAGAGGGAAGGGCGAGCCAACCTGTAAACAGCAACAACTCAGGTAACTCCTGCAGTCCCTTAATTAGCACTTCCAATCTCTGAAGCCCGGCTTCGGTGGCCATTTAACTAGTCTGGAGGGACTGAGATTCTAACTGTTGAACCGTAGGGATTTGCTTGAAAAACAGTCCCAGTAGCAGAAGCCCCACGGGCAAGCGGTGGAGCAGGGTGGGACGGGTACCCTGGTGGGCTCGGCTCTGCACAGGGCCAGCCGACAGGCTGCTAAAGCTGAGGGCGAGATTAATTGGCTTTGGTCAGGCTCTGCTTGGCTATCTGAATATCATTATCAGGAATGTCAATGATTATGCAACGCAGAGAAATGCCACAATGGTCTCAGTGTCTCCTTTTATACTTGTCTCTTTTTAAACGGGGCTTTATCTAAATGCAAATGTGACTTCAGCCTTCTGATTAGGACGTTATACAGTCATCCGTTCCAGAAAAGCACAATTAGCGGATTATTTTATTTCTGACTCAACAGTTCTTGGTTTAGATAGTTTGTTTGTTATGCTATGCATGATATTTAAGTTATCAGAAGATGTGCATTATTAGTCAGGATTATAGCCAGATTTTGTGAGGTCGAGGGTTTTTTTCTTGGCAGATAAAAATGGTAACGTTTGTGGGATGTGAGGGGGGATGTTTTTAGAACAAAAGGCACTAGTGCAGATTCGTACTGTGCTTCATTGTCCTTTTTGTGCCAAGTTGGGGGCAAATCACTGTAGTAAATCTGCAAATTCCCCAGTGCTGGGGTGTACAAGTGCAGGCTGTAGCCTTACCTGGTTTTAGGATCTGGTCACTGTTGAGTTGTACCCACACGGTCCCCCAGCATCTTAGAACTTAGTAGTGCGTCAGGTCATAAGATTATTTTTTATTAAACAACGATTTTATCAAAAGACCCATCAAGTTTTCCACATGTTGTGGTGGATTTCCAGTGAAAACTTCACTGGAAATGATACTGCAACCACAGAAGTTAATGCTCAGAAAAATACAGATCTTTGGTGATAAAACTCCCTATGAAGCCTATCCATGTCACAAAACTTGTAACGTTTTTGCAGCTGTGAATGTCAGAACTTAGGATATATTTTTTGTCCTTTCAGTGTGGGAGCCTTCTCCAGTATATGTTTGATAACTAGACCTGATGAAAACTTCATTCTTCAAATCTATTACTCCAGTGTTTGTGGGAAGGCGAGGGGTTGTTTTTTCCAAAATTCATCAGTGTAAATGTATTTATCACATGATTTGGACTCAACAGCTCATCTTTTTCCTATGAAAAATTACTGGTAAATTCCTAATTATCTATAGTGAAACAACGTTTTCAATTCCATTGATCAATTTTAGTCCTTCCATATTCATATGTTTACGTGACTGGTTTCTTGCTCTCTCTCCCATAGCTTATTTTCTTTATGCTGAAGCAAGCTGTCCTATACATTCCCAACATAGAAGGGATCGTTGCTTTTGTGTCAGGAAATCTATTGCATCACTTAGGTTTAATTAGAGCACAATGACATATGATGAGTTTACACATCAAAGCCTAGAAAGAACTCAACAAATTGGCTCTAGTCCCAAAGTGTATTTGGGGCTCTGTATTGAATTGGGATGTTTCACTGTATTTAGTGGGAATATGGGAAATAGAGGGTCAGGTTCTTCAGGTCAGTGGAACTATAGCAGTTCTTACCAGCTAAGGATCTGGCCAAAAAAACCTGTGTGTAATGTTTCATTTTAGGTCCAGATCAGCTTGAATCCCACTGCATAGTCTAGATTCCTGTACTGGGTGATAAAAACCATATCCACATAGTTTCTGTGTAAGTAACAAGCTGAATCCTGTGCCCAAGCAGGGGCAGGATTCTAATTAGCACCAAGTTCAGAGAGCTAAGTGTAGACCCAGGACACACTTTACTCTGCCACGTAGCAGAGCAAGGGGTTGGCTCACATCTGGGTGGGCTGATGGTCTTCGTGCTCTGGCACTTGTAGGATCTTCTGTGTTGGTAACTCAGTTGGTGACTGCAGTGCCCCGTCACTTACCTAAACGAAGCTCTTCGCCTCATGTCTTTACCATGGAGGTGGGTTTATCATTTCAAGAAGTAGAACTTACCACTGTAGCAACTTTTTCCTTCCATAAATGCTTCTCATTAAATAAGGGAATGTTGATGTTTCACAGAGACATTTATTTCATGGCTCTGCTGACCCTGTTATCGTTGCTCCCCGTGCCAAGCCATGGGCTGTGGGGCACAGCAAAGAGCTCAGGTGGTTTCACATGCTCTTTGTATGTAAATCGCCCAACTCAACGTGTAGCCATTTGGCTTCTAAACAGAAAACTGCTTCTATTAAAGCCTGTATTTCAGGGTTGGAGCCATTTTGAAAAGTCAGCTCTTGGTCTATATTTCTGAATTTTTGTAACATCTTTCTGCCCTACATCTGGGGTTTTTTTGGACAGTATCCAATTCCTGTAGTGTGTCAGATGGAATGGCTTTTATTAAACAAATATGAAAAACCAGAACTGGAATCAAACAAGCAGAATGAAAAGATTTCAGCAGCAGTGTAGAGCCAACTTATTGCCCTCAGGATGGAAGAATGGTTTTCTAATTGTTCATGAAAGCTAATGGAAACCACATTTTGGCTGTGAATAATTCTCAGGGGGGATCATTGTGAAGTCTTATCTCATCTCTTGCACTTTGCTGATAGCAGATATCGAGTATTGAAAACAGCCACACCCCGTGAAGCTCAAAGTGCAGAAAACCACTGGCCAGTTTGAGAGAGATGGGACCCTTCAGGGGTGAGTGCTCTTTACTGGCACATCACCGGCCTGGCAGAGGCTGGTCCAGATGTACCTTCGTTGTGGCATGTCAGTTACGGGAGGAGCAGTAAAGGTTATGATGAGAGAATCCAGGAGCCAACTAATAAAGATTTTTCTTGCCCACAAGACATCACCAATATGGCACTCAACTGTCTTGAGAGAAGGGGTTTTTGAAAATTTCCTCTAGTAACATCATCTACTTCTGAGTTACCTGTAACTAAACACGTGCCATGAGTAAAGCAGTGTTGCAGAGGCCCATCCCTCAAGAATAAGACACATTCTGTGTTTTTGCTGTAGACTTCTTTCATTTTCTTCACATAGAAGAACCATGCTTTTTGTGCTTAAAATATTTAATATTTTTAGTGACCTCTGCTACTGTTAACTCAGCATAGCTCTTGTTACTGCTAGAGACATATGCTAATTTATATCTCCTTAGTTATACACCGAGATGGAATTTTGTTTTACTGAAAATACAGATTACAGTAGTACATATCTTGTTGTGATGGGCATTTTCTGGGTACATAGAGAGGAGATTTCCCCCACTGCAGGAAGAGCTAGTCTGCACAAATGTACAGCTCAGGCATGCAATCGCTGTGGTGTTCTATTCTGAAATAAATTTGGCTGAAGGACTTAAATTACTTAAGAAAAAGGAAAAAATATTCTAAGTGATGAGTAAGTATCATAACGGGTGCTAAAATAATGCCGTACACCTACTTCATTATTCAGTTACTTATTTATTATCTTTATTCTTAAGAGTAATGATGTAAAAGTGCTTTTTTGCAAATGTTAATTTAGTTCTCTGCAGATGGCAACCATCTGCTCAATGACAAGTCATTTACAGTATTCCATTAGCACTTTATATAGCTTGGATGGACTCATTGTTACAATATGTAAGGATAGTTCTGGAGGTGAAACTTGCAAGATTTGTTCTTTTTCTGTTGCTGTTAGCAGAAAATATGGAGAACTTCAAACCTATCGATATTTTTGCCTCTCTACTCCTATATTTATACCTGTTATTTCAGGCTGAAGCCTGACGTTCATAGGCCGGCTCACAAGATATTCTTGAGAGAATGACAATACTAGGAAATGCTGTTAAATTCCAACACCACTTGTAGCAATTAGGAGTGTCCTCATTCTGCAGTGTCACCACATGGAAGGGTTCTTAAGGATGCTCAAGGAAAGCACTGGAAGCTTGAATGAATCTAAGAGTTATGGTTATTTAGTAGAAAACTCCCTCAGGGCTGCGATACTGCTCTGTATGCTGATAGCAGCTTACACTGGGGGTCTTTTCTTATACTAGAAAAAATTAATTTTGCAATACACCTTAATATTACCATTGTTAAGTGATCTTGCATGAACTGCACACTTTTGTATTTTAATACCTTGATCAGTGACAACTAACCCCCATCTGTCTATAAACTATGCAGGTTCTGATTCATTTCATATTGTGTTTTTTTCTAAAGTTTCTTCAAATTATGCTGCTAAACGTTAACTTGCTGGCCTTCTTTTCTTTGTTATAAAATTACTTACATTTTTATTTCTGTGCTTTAAAAAAATTCATTGGGTATTTTGATTTGTGTTTTTTATTTTCAGCAGCTAAAAACCTTGATAATGGCCCCATTGCCGAATGCTGAGCTAGTTCAGAACTCTCTGCAGTTATACCGTTACCTGCTGCGATGCTGCAGGCAGCTTCCTGAAGAGAACATTCGCCAGCATTACAGACATGCCGTCAGGCAGGTGAGAAACACATTTCTCTTCTGCTGGTGGAATTCAGTGTTCTGGGGTTTGGGGGTTTGTTTTTCTCCTCCTACGGTTTGGACCAACTTTTTGTAACTCCTGGCGCTTAAAAAATTATTTCTCTGCAAGCTTGAAATGTTAGAGGGTTTGAAGGGTTATAGTGGGAGTATGTAAAGGAGCATTTCTTTTCTTTTTGCTTTGAATCTGAAACCTTTTATTTTCCTTGGCTTTCATCTCTAATTCCTGTGTTAGTCAAGAGAGTGAACAATCATTCCTTACTCACCAAACACAGCTCTTACAGTGATACTTACTGGTTCCTTGTTGGTCATTTTTAATGTATATATGTCCCTCCCCTGGCTGGGTAAATCTCATCTAATTGTTCATATGGAAGTAATTCCATACTTTTGCTCGTACCTGTTGTCCCATGTCTTTCTAGTTTTAACCTACCAGACAGTTTCACTTGTTGTTCTGAACTGAAGTTCTCTGGGGTTTTTTGGCTGATGAAAGGTGTGAAATACTTAATATGAAATTACATTTGACAAGACTTGTTATGGAAATAGCACAGCCAGGTGCTGCAATGAATATTTTTACCTTTTCAGATCAACAGTTTGTTGGCATCAAATATTTTCTTTGAGATTTAAAGCGATCCTTATTTGACAACTATTGCAGTAAGTCTTTCCTCAGTGTAACGCTTTGGTTGAACATTGCAGAGTTTCAAAGTTCATGCAGATGAAGACAATCCCGAGAGAATCCAGCAGATCATTAAGAGAGCCATCGAAGATGCTGACTGGGTCATGAATAAAGTGAGTGCATCACACTGGCTAAGGTTTGCTCTCTCTCAGTTCAGATCAAAGAAGAAAACATGGGAAAGCAAGTCAGGAACAGCAGACTGCTCCATTGTCCTGGATGCCTGGGTGAAAGGAAGGACTTGGCCACTGGGGTTTTATGTTTGTGGTAGTTCTTGTTTAAAAATTCTTCTTTGTTGATATAAACTTACATGTATTTTTTAGAACTAATGACGTTTTGAGTTGGTCTCTGCATAAGTCTTTGTTTCCATGAAGAGTTATATTAAATTTCAGCAGTGGTGGCTAGTACAACTCTATTATAGAGAGGAAAAAACTACAGTATTTTGCAAGGCAGAGTTTGTCGATACCCATCAGCTGCTTCCTAACAGGAACCTATCCACTCTCAGTCACTTTACATAAACTCCTGCAACAGTTTATCTTTTTCTCAGATCTTGCATGTGGCCGTGCAGGTCAGGGTTAGACAATACAGTGTCAAAGCTGGGGTAATTGCTGTACTCCATAGTTGTCACCCAGTGGAAATGCCTTTTTACCATCACAGCACTAAAAGACACCACTAAAACTGGTTTCTTAGGTAAAAGACTGAAGATTATTTACCGTTAGACAGGTAAGAGTCACCTGGACTTCCTTGGATTTAAATCTGGCTGGGGAACACAGTACGTTAACGTGCATTTCGCAGAGTATAATGAAACAAGTCAAAAGTTCAGCTTGCTTTAAATATCTGTGATTTAATTTACTAAATGACTGTTAAGTCCTTCTCTCTGCCAGCCCATGAAATCCAAATGAGAATTGTAACAGGAGCAAGCACAGATTAGTCATAGATTATAAAATTATAGCAGTAGCCAAATCCCAGCAGTTACAGCCTAGTAAATAACTGTCTATGCCTGAATCTGATTTTATTCTCCCTACAATTATGAAAAGGCTCATTCTGATTCTGCTGCAGAGGTTGTCATCTGCTTCATTGGAAAACTGGTAATTGAACTTTGTGAGAGGAGGATTGGATTCACAGTGCCTGCCAAGAAGCATTATTTTATATTGGAGAGGGAAAGCCTATCAAATTTCAATCTAACTTAAAGGAAACAGAGATAACTTTATGTAGATCATGAAGAAGGCTGTAAATCCTTGCCAGTATTAACTGCTACTTCCAGTTAATGTGCTGTTCCCACAAATAACTCTTCCTTTCTTTTTTCTTTTTTTTTTTTAGTATAAAAAACAGAAGTAGAAGAGGAATGAAGACGAGAATGTCATTGGTAAACATCCTTAGAGGACTTGCAGTGAAGCCCAGTATTATATTATAGTTATTGACTGGAGTTTTCTCTTAGATAGTACAAATACAATAATTTATATCTCTTTGGGATGTCATGGAGCTAAATTAAGATTTCTGAAGCTGTTTGAGTAAGTAGATTAAAAGGCACAGTCTACATTCAAGGTATTACCTTGTATAATCACAAACTTTAGCTTAAAGCCCAAACTTGTCTAAGACTTGCCTAACATAGATTGCTTCCAGGAAAACTTACTGAGAATAAAATTGTAGCGGTGTACAAGTCCTTACTTAACTTGTACTTTGCTGGTATCTGAGCATGAAGTTCTATGCTGGGAGCCTGCAAGCCTGAGAAATGCTCATTGAGGATCAGAGCAAATCTCTTCTCTCAGACACAAAAGCATGGGCTACTGGGGAACGTTCCCACGAGCGCTGTCAGCCCCTCTGAGACCTGAACCACGGAATCTTCCACTTGGCTGTCCCTGCTACGGGCACGTCTTCGTTCTGCTCTGCAGGTTTACGCTTGAACTAGTGGTGTCTTTTCTTATGTACAGATTGGTGCCTGTCACCCTAATCTCTGAACTCCCCTGCAAACAGACGCCATTCAGAGGGGGCTGGGGCACTGAATGCTGTAATCACTGGAATGTGCGACGTTGTACAGATACAACGGCCTTCACAACTCTTTGCAACATGTAATAAATGTCCTTTAAAATGGGAGTCCATGTCCTTTTTAAATAGACCGTCCTTTCACTGCCCAATAGATTTTCATGAGAGAAAATCCAATAGAAATGCTAGGTATCTTAGATAAAATTATTTTAGGGGTAAAAGAGTTTCCTGAACATCGACCTTTGTTTCGAGCTGTGCTTGGGACGTTCTGCCTCCAGGTGGCAGTGCATGCTGCCAGGTCTCTCCGAACGCCCGCTGGGTTTGTTTTCACTGCTTCCAAATTATTGAGCTTCCTCACCTGCCAGATTAGAACTCCAGTGCTAAAGCAGACCTCTTTTAGGCTCCAGATTTCTTTTTTTTTTTTTTTTTTCAATCAGCCATGAAAGAAGCAAAAAGAAAATCCTAGTGCAAAATATTTGAGCAGAATTTGACCAGTGCTATAAAAGAAATGGAGACAGGAAGTGAACATTTGTACCAAAAAGTATTGCATAAAATAATTTCCTCTGTCACCCTAAAGACTCCTCTTCGAGAATACCTGCCTTCTCGCATTCTTTCCTCTGCCATCACCACTATCGTTCCTCTCTCTAGTGCTACCTCTTTCACATCACCTGATTCACCCTCAACTTTGGTTCTTGTTCTACACATTCCTTAATTCTTTTCTATCTCGTCTTATCTCTCTACCCCACTTCGTTCTCTTCCTCACATCCTTTTCTGGCAGGAGCCTCGAAGATAGTCAGGTATTATGCTGGGGCCATCCTTCTGCTTAATTTCAGGTAACAAAGCCTGAAAGTAATAGAGTTTCTCAACAAAGTCGGTGTAAGTTTTTCTTCTTTATGAGAGGAAAACCACTTGCCTTGCTACTTAAATACGTTTTTTTGCAAGTGCAGACATTCTGGTTTAAACTTTCAAAATAATTTGATGCAAGGTAGGGCATAGAAAACTGCAACCCTGGCAGCTGGCAAGGAATATTCAGTATGAAACTGAACTCTGTAACAGAAAGGCTCAAGTAGATTTGATAGAAGATATCAGAATGTGCTACTTCTAATCAAGAACAGCAAACAGATGAGCCATGCTGTGCTCCCGTTCTGGGATACGTGTTTGGTCTGTAGTATGGAGATGCACTGAGCTCTGTGTCAGTGCAACAGTGAAAACGATAAGACTCAGGATTAACAGCAAATGGAAACATACTGGTTTCCTGAACTTCAAGTGCAATGTGTTCAACAACCCTCTACTGCTTGATGTACTATGATTTTTTTCAATTACTAAATAGCATACTTGCATGTATCTAAATCATTTATATGCCTGTTATTTAATTTATGGATAGTTCAAGAGAGAAAGCACCAAGGAGCTGGAAGGTGTGACCATGGCGTGTCTGCAGCTCCCAATGGCTGAGGTGCCAGCTGAGACACAGGACCATCAGACCAAAGGTACGATAGATGTAACTGATATAGCAGGACCAGGATCTGTGAATTTTAGACTTTGAAAACTGGAGACACCACAACTAGGTATTTTGACAGTAGTGATTCAGTTGTGGGGCATGATGAGATGTCAAAGTTTGGGGTTTTTCTTTCATACAAATTCTAGTTTTCAAAATAACAAACCTTTTAATAGAATGGAAATATAATGTGAAGATAATGCTATTTACTCTGTTATGGAACAAAAAATTTTCTTGGTTGGTAGGGAAACAACACAAACTACTATTTACTTCCTTGTAACAGTGAATGTAGCCCCAGTGTCTGACAGACGTGTTTCTGTAATGACTGGGCTGAAGAGTCATTCAGCTGCGTGGCTGAAACTTTTATGTTTACAAGAAATCACACAAATTCTGTTATTCAGCAGCATAATTTGAGACTAAAGATGTTATATTAGCCTAGATGCAGATGAAAACCTGAACTCTGAAAAGGAACTTAAGCAGAGCTTCAATACTTTGGACCGAAATTATTATCCAGAAAACTTCTGCTCCAAATTAATTTAATGCTGGAATTGCCCTAATTTACCAGTCCTAACCTCCTTGAGCTGGGATTTTATATAGTAAATTGAGTTCTCTTTGTTAGTATCCAGGGTCACCTTTTGGTGGAGTGACCCTCTGCCACCCAGCCTCGCTGAGGCTGGAGAACGGTTCTCTGGTCCACAATGGCTTCTTTTGCTGGTGACACCCCAGTGCTAATGATGAGCTGCCTGTGGCCCCAGCAGGGCACGCTGTGGGAAGACTTAGACAGTGGCAGGCACCGCTCGAATTCTGCTGCTCTCTGGGTAACACTTCAGTCAGTCGGTCTCCTCTGTGGCTCTCTGGTGGCAGTTGAAAAGAAAATACCAACACCAGATAGACTGGTGTGTCTGCGTTTCCATATTCAGTCATTCAGAATCTGAAATAAAGATGTTGGGTGCAAATTAAATAATAGGGTGGAGATAAAAGAGACAGTGTTGTATACTGTAATTAGTATTGCAAAGTTTAAAATAAAATAGCTCACAGAGGTCATCAAACTGTGGGCGCAACACAGATAATGTCAGTAAAAAGGGACAAGCCTATTCTGTTCCTAGGGTTTAGTTTCTTTTTACTGAAATGAGGAACCCGTTTCTGAACTTGTACATCATGCCAATTCTGGTAAGTAATGGGCTGTTGGTAGGTACATGCAGTCACGGAATGATGGAGGGCCCATCAGAAGGCCCATGTTAAAGCCCCCGTGTTTGGTGGGGCCACTGATAAGCTCTCCCATCGTAAGCGCTCAGTATTCGGCACCAGGAATAGGATGGCCTGGCCATTCATTAGCCTGAGGCTTCTCACTGTGTTTGCACAAATGTAATAACTACATTCTGGAAACAACAGTTTTGCAGTTGTTTACTGTAAGACCTTGGGTCAATAACTTCTCCTCAGCACTCCTGGACAATCAGAGGAGTTGAGTGGAATTAACTGTTCAAAGGTTGTGTACAGACAGCTCTGTCAGTTAAATAGGAGAGAGGTTTTCCCAGGAGGCTTGTTATGTAAAACAAGCAGGAGAACAAGGAAAAGACAGTTGGGAGACTTCTGTTTAACGGGGTTGGGGTCATGCTTTTAATTCTTGAAGTATGGAGAAATGGATTTATATCACCTTTTAGCTCAGTCATTAGTTTCAGATTATGGATTTGTATACAGAATCAAATTCAGTTCTATACTTTCTGTGTATATAGCATTAGGAACTTAAAGCTGAAATTGTGTGGAAATCGTCTCTACGTTACAAATATGGAAGTGACGTGTCTTGAAAGACTGGGACAGTGGCAATTTACTGGTGGATTAGTTGATGTGTCTTGTTTAGCATATAGGGTCTTGCTCTTAAGCCCACAGACAAATGTTCAAGGATCTACTTTTCTTATTACCAGCCTTGGACCTCATGTGGAAGCTTCGTGCATAGTGAAAATCTTGCCTTTTTTAAAAAAAAATAATTTTCTTATCAGGTTTTGGTATGGAAAAGATTGTTAATGTGTAGTTTATCTAAAATACAGGATAGTAGTCTGCACTTCACGTGCTTAGAGAGATGTATATGTTTTTAATCACATTCTTATGTCAGAGGTGTTACTGATTTCAATTCACTCCTGCCAGTGAAAGTCATTTGAGCCCTGTGGGTACTGAATGGAATGCTTCCACGCCAAGCCAGCCTTTGCTTAGCACCATTTGTCAATAACTGAATATTCTTTAAATCATTCTTTAGCTTTAGCACTTTGTAAACTCTTTTTCACTTGCTTCATTATGTCACAGGCGTTGCTTTTTGTTTGGAAACACGTGAGCTTAAGAATTTGATGCTAAGCAAAACCATATCTGGTGTTCGGCTCATTTTCAAATGTCATAAGGAAGTGGTCTTTACTGCGATGCTCTAAAGAACAAGTATACACACTATTGCTGAGAGAAACAAATAGTATTCACTGTGATCTTTTCTTAAGGGAAATAGTTTCTTATTTGTGAATAGCTTTTAACTTAGCATTACCAATTGTGCCCTCATATAAAGCCCTAATAAGATGCAAACCGAGCAGGCAGCGCAGTGGCTGTGGGTCTTAGACATTCAGTATCCTAATATTCATTCATTAGGAGAGTCCTTGAAATTAAACTGTAAGAACGAGCCTTTAGAGCTTTATGCTCCGCAGTGTGGTGTCCCTCGGCGTGATCCACCATCGCGTGTGTTTATGTGAAATGTGTGGGTCGGCTCTGTGGAGAAGGGTGTTCTAAAGCAGGCCAGTGACACCTGGGAATGGGCTGAGCCTGCACTGCCCGCTTGCTCCATCGCTGGGCTGCGCTTCCCTGCTGCTCAGGCGGCGTGTTTCGGCTTGGGCACAAGCCAAATGGCGCATCTTTCAACTTTTCTATTATTTGGTTAATTTATCTTATAATTCTGTCAAGCCAGGTTTTATGAAATAGTGTTAACTGAAGCATGCACTAGTCATCAAATAGTCCTTTCAGCTTGTGATTAATCAGGGAGAGGCAGACACATTGGCTTGAAAAAAGACCTGTTCTTTGAAGAATATTTTCTGCTTTTCTCATAATTGTGTTCAATATTTTAAGTAGTTTTTGCAGCTTTAGAGTCAGAGGGAGGCATCTGTCACTTGCAGCTAAGGGCTTAATGGTGTTTGTATTCACCCTCTGTGGGAGAGGCGCTGGAGAAGGCAACCTGAATCCTGCCCATGCGGGTAAAGCTGCAGATGATGGAGAGGTCAGTTCTGGGGCTGCTGTTTGGTGTCCTTTCCTGGGCACTGGGAGGCCCAAGAAGTTACTTCCCATTCTGTAACTATCCACCCAGAAGAACCTGCCTTCAATTCTGTATTAGTCCATTTGGAAAAGGACTAACTTGAATTTTTTAATCAGTAACTTCTGAGAGCTTTATTTGGGCGCTTCACTACCTCGTATCAAATACTCTTTCGGCTGCCGCCCCTCAGCACTAGATTGAGCTGCCTTATCCCGTTTGCTTCCTTCTGCTGTGGTTCAGCTTCGTGTCTTTAAAAACTAGGGCACTTTGTGTCCTTTTATCTTTAGAGCTTCTTTTTGCACAGTCTCTGGTATCCTTTTTGAAAGAAGCTTAAAAATTGTGGTGTTTTGATTAATATCACCTGCCACTCTAGACTTGGATTTAGAAAGGTAGAGAATTGACAATAAATTCTTGCAACTGCTGAGGTTGACTCATACTCTGTTTGGAAACATCACACAGGGGCTGGGGTTATCTCAGGCATACTTTCCCTTTCTCCTGAAAAGTTGTTATTTCACCTACAGAAAGCTAGCTGTATTTCAGATGGTATGAAACAAGGAACAAGGAAAACTGCGTTTCAAAACAAACAGAAGTTAGCTGTCTGGAAAATATTATATCATGATGGCAGACACAGACAAGGGCTGTACTTGCTTGGCAACACCTCCCTGATACTCACCATTCTGAGGAGTGATTTTTCATGCCTAAAAATAGAGTATTTCATTTTCCATAATTGTGCAATTGCAAAGGCTACTTTCTCTTTTATGTTCTGTTTTTTCCTTCTCTTTTTAGAGGTCACAAAATGGTGTGTTTAACTGCAGTTTACAGTACAAAATGCAGGTAGCTGTGGAGTCTTGGAGACCTCTCCCTGAAGAGCTCTCTAGAATTTGCCCTCTCAGAGCTGGAAATGTCTCACAGCATAGGTTGCAGCTTTCAAGATGTTCAAAAGTAATTCTCAGATTGTGTTTTAGGTGCTTAAGTTGGGAGACTTAAAAATCCTACTAGTTGATAGTTGTACGTATTTCCCTGTGGTGCCACCTAAGCTCAGGAAATCCACTCCCTGCTCCCGACTGCTATTTCATGGTCTGTCCCCTCCGTGACACAGCGCTGTTAACTGCCATTCGCGGTTGGGGTGGCATGGGCAGGACAAGAGTAAACAATAACTAATAGTGGATCTACATACAGGGGTTTTTTTCAGAACCATTAAGAGCTCTTAACGTGCCTGATTGTCTCCCATCCTCATTCTCTCCCACTCCCAGTGTAGTGTTCACTATCCTCCTTGGGCCTGATGGTCTTGGTGCACAGAGCACCTCTCTCACTGGAATTCTGGCAAGTAGCAGTAAAATGGTTATTTTCTTCTTGCATGACTCTGTCTTAGGAAGGTGCTTACGTGGTAATGACCATTTTACAAGTATTTCAGAAGCACAGTTTGAAAATGTAGAGATCTCCCAATTCTGCTCCCAGTTGACATAATAGAGCCTATAGGCTTTCACAATTACATGGTATTTCTAATTGATTCAATGCAGTGAAAAGGCATCCAATGTGTATTATGAAACTGAAGAGATGAAGAGCCAGCCCCTGCCCTCTAACAGGGTAAATTGCCTGTATTTCAATGTATATTGTCTGTATGTTTCAATTTCAATGTATTTCAATTTAGCTGGACTTGCATCTCCAAATCAATGGAAACCACCTAAAAATACTCTGAGGATGCTGAAGAACGTGCCATGGAAATTGTCTCTTTTGGTAGGGGAAGGTACGTAGTTGCTAGTGAAGGAGTTGGAGGCTCATTACCAGATAACCTCTGGCACTACCTTTTTTCCCTAAGACTAACAGAGAAAAGGTAATTTCACTGAGAGTTTTGAAAATGTGGTGTTGTTTTCACAGATGTTGGAAGTTGTGCAGGCTGAGGCACAGGCTGCTCTAACTTTAGTGCTTTACAAGAAGTCATTGAAAGAACTTAAGCAGTAAAAAGGCTCATAAAGATAAAGCGGATCCATAAAACTTCCTGGTAAAGCCCCTGTTTCTATCCAGGAAACAATGGAGAGCGGCTGAACATGCCGGGATTTTCTGTAGGTGAAGCTGTACTGGCCAGAGTCTGATGCTTGAGTGTGCAGAAAAGAATAAGAGTAGGTAAAGGCTGGTATAAAGGAAAAGTTAGAGACTTAGAGGTCAGCAATAAAGAGAAGTACCTGACTTTTATTAAAATTGTTCCAATAGTGCTCTATGTTTCAATAAAACCTAAAGAAATGGACAGAGAAGTCTTGTAGTTGAGGGCTGCAAATTACTTTCCCTTTTTTGCAGTGAATCTCCCATGCTGGATTGAGCAGGTGAGAGACTGATGTGAGGGGAAATGAGCTCCTCAACTCCCTGCGCTTCTGTTGCAGGTAGTAGTGGGAGGGAGCACTTTTTATTTCCTGGGGACTGAGGCAGGAAAGCTTCACTACTAATTTTAATTAGGGGAAAAAAGGACAGATTCCATATGGACTAAAAAATTTAAATTTAGAAGCTGTATAAAACACCCCCACCTCCTTTTCCAAACCAAATATACCAGTTTCTAGCCAATTTTTCACCCTGGCTAATAATAGTAGTAAATATTGGTAAGTGTACCTGTGCCCAGAGAATCAAAGGAAATCTTCCATTGCAGAAACTGGTAGAACAGGGGTGGGATTTTCTTCCTTTTTTTTTTTTTGGTTTTGTTTTGTTCTGTTTCATACAACTGATGTATTTGAGGTGCTCTGCCAGGCTTTATATGGAGCTTATATCGTGATTCCTGGCCATGGAATAATTCTAAGACTAAGACATTTTTAAAACGTTTATGATGAATTCAAGTCTGTCAAACCAGGCTGACCCAAAGAACTACGCATGGGTACAGACAGGAGAGCTTTGCAGTCAGAGGCACTCTGCAGGGAGGGATTGTCGACTACTGAAGAATGAGGCTGTGCAGAGCTGGGCTCAGGCAGCTACTTCCAGATCGGACGTTTTGCAGAATAGTGCTTCATTAGAGAAGGCTTATTTGTGGGCTTAGCGATAGTGCAAAGCCACAGCCAGGGTGGGTGCAAAGGGCTGATCGATAACGTGGTCAGCAGAATGAGATTTAGCATTTCTAGATGCGGGAAATGTTCTCGTGCCTGTTTCCCTCTTGATCTACCCAAGAATTTAATTCCTTTTCTTATCAAACCGATAAGCTGGGACAGTATTGACATAGAAATATTAGGCAGGTTTTGAGCACAGTTCCCTCCTGGTGGTTTAGAAGAAATCAGTTAGGGAGAGAAAAATTCCAGAGACTTGGGTACAAGTATGACTTGACAGAAAGAAAGACGTGGTAAATGTGCAGATTGGGTGGCTTGAAATAATTTCTTCTTATTTGATGCAGACTGTTCCGTGGAGCCATTTTAAGATTTTTGGAGTAAATGACCAAGATGCCCAATGATTTTTTTTCCCCACAACGTTAAGCAGATCAACTGCTCCAGCAGTTTGGGTGATGGGTTAGTAATGACCTTTGAATCCATTTGAGCATTCTTCAGCCAACCAACATCACAGACTTTTATGGAAGGAAAATGTCTCCCAGTTGCTTCATAAAGAAATCACATGGTTTAGTGGCATAAGTAAGGAAGCAGTACATTGTCAGAAAACAAAATGATTTATGGGTGTGCTCTTATTTTCTCCTGATTTTTGTCTCCTTCAAATTCAGATTCATGGTTGTCCCTTGGTGAGGAAATACAGAACTGGATGGTGATCCATCCCTCTGGACATTTATCATTGTTGGTGCATGTTCTTCAGAGACGGAGTTTTCAGAGTGGGATGCAGTACTACAGGGAATGCCAACACTTTCTTTGGGAGTGAAATACAACCAATGAATGAACTTGTGCCCGAGACCAATTTCTTTTGACCCAAGTCACATTCTCCAAATGTGCACAGCGTTAGCGTGCCTGTCAGGAAGGCATCCCAAGGTGGACATACGTAGGGTGAGGGAAATTGAGAAGAATGAGAAACATGGTCTCTGAGCTCAACAGAGGACAATGAGGACAATTTTGCAGTTGTGCACATCAGAGGTTTTGTGGGAAAGGCTGACAGGAGGATTAGTGAGAAAATGTGCTTTCCAGTAGGTCAGAACTCCAGAGGTAAAGACCTCAGCACCGTCCCCAAAGGCAAGAGAAAAAGGGGGCACTGTGAACGCTGGCATTGCTCATGCTTACAGTAAGGCTACGCTAACCAAGGTAATGATAATGAAAGGATTGTGGTGTGGAAAAAAAAAAAAAAGGCACTTGCAAGCATGTTTTATGATTATTTCCCCATAAAGATAAGATCGTCAGTAGCTTTCTAATAGTTTGACTTCTTACTTCCTTAATCCAGAATGAAGCACTGTTGCTTCTGTTCGCATGTAAGGTTATCCTGAGTGTATATTACCCATTTTAGTATTAAGCAAAAATGTGGTTTTCATTATCCAAACCAGAATGTGGCAAGAATAGACTGCATTACGTGCAAACTTCAGGCTCTGGGGATTTTGGTGGACTTCCCAATAGAATTAATAATAACTTTTTTAGAGCTCATTAAACTCTGGAGAAGGAGTCTCTGTTCATATTTCCTGCAAAGCATGGACTGTGTTTTGGAATTACACTAAGTGTAATATAAACACGTGAAATCAGTCATTTAGGAGAAAGTGATGTAAAAGGTAAAAAAACAAAAAGCCCCATATTTCAGAAGTCAGTGGTGGAACACTGGATGAAGAGCCCCCTTATTGCCTGGAAGGACCATAAACATTTACTTGGTGTGAATTGCAGGTACATTCTCAAGGCCTGTTAAGCTGAAGAACATGCTTTGCCCTCCATGACAAGAGACACTTATAACCCTGCTCAAGGATTTTATCAGCCTCCAGAGCTCTATCGGTCTCTACTCAACTCTACTGCTTTTGGAATAGTTTCTATGGAAGTGCATTTTTTTAATGATATTTCTATTTCCCATAAGAAATAGTCCAAAAATTGGGTGTATGTTCCTTCACATTGTGGTTAGGGACTGCGCTGTGAGATCAACATTTTGTATATGTTTTGGCAATATTTTAATATCTTTGGATGAAAAACAGCGCAGACATACAGAATGCAGTTATACTATGTAAAAATAGTCCACATGATTTCTTGGGCTGAATTCTGGCTTCTGTTCCCTTCTGTTTAAAGTATTCTTAACTTTCAGAACTTAAATTGTTTTTATACTTCAATATTTGGTTCTTTGTCTTAGACCAGAAATTTAGGGATTGTTCTTTGAAATCCAGTATTTAAATCTCTTGTATTACCTGACCTCGCTTAGAAATTCTGAATCCTGCTGACGGCAGCCGGTGCTCTGTTACTTAAATTGGAGTTTCCTCCTCAGACCACGCTTTTACTGAATGAGAACACGTTTGCAGTTCTGCAGTTCACTGTTATTTCTCAAGCAGAAAAAAGAAAATCATGTTGCACATGGTAATGTTAATGTGGTGTACGTTTCCCATCCCCGTGCCGGCTCTTCCTCCAAACAGCGACAGCTTCAATAGCCTAAATATAAAGCAATTACGTCCAGGAGTGTGGGGCTCGCAGCCCGGCAGACAGCCGCATGCAGGACACTGGGTTTTATGCCCAATCAACTGCTAATTGCTATTTTCCTTCTTTTGCTCTCCCCTGCAAGCAGGTCCTGGGGGGGGGCTGGGGACCCCCTGAGTCAGCACCTTTCCCGAGTCACCTCTGCCCGAGCCAACGTGCCTCCAGGCACAGAGAAATCCGGTTATTGGTTGTCTGATTTTGCTTCCTCAGCAATGCTTGTAATACGCCCACAACAGAATTCTGAAATGGGTGTCTGAGGAGGGGATTTTGTTATTACTACATTTCTGAATTTAACCTAACTCTCACCATGGGCAGACAGGAAGGGATGGGTTTACCGGCACAGCGCTGTAAATTTTATGCTCTCCTTAACTTTCATTTTCGCCCTTAGATGTTCACATCATTAAATTTTCCACTCTGCCCTGTCATCATTTGAGATGCAATCATAGACTGTCTGCGTCAGGAGACGGCACGCAAGACACTGCACTTCTCACCCCAAACTGCTGCTTTTCATATACCTTACATCTGTGGAAACTAAAAAGGAGTCCAGAAAGTAGATTTGGGTTCCTACTTGTATTGGTGTGTCTTACAGTGCCTAGACATGAGTGTTTTATTTCGCTTTTGATAGAAAGCTGTGATCCCCACTTTGTAAAGCACATTTCAAAATAATGAAGCAGACAGTGGAGAAGATGTTACCCTTAATGATAAAAATGATAAAATCCTTACAGGTAAAGGAAGTAACGGAAACATTAAACCGAAGAAACAGTTTTGCCATCTTGCAGACTTTGGGGGAATATTCAAACCGAACAAATTTTCTTTGGGAAATGAAAAACCAAACCAGTGTAAAAGAAGATGATTAACAGTAGTCCATATGAGGAGATATTTGGGAACACCTCTTTTAACGTAGCTATTATGTTATTAATTCTGTCTTTCTTTGTCAGAAAGATGCTTCCAATAAAAACAGTGAATCTGTTGAGGTTCCAGAGCATAAGGACAGGAAGAATTGGTGAGAAGCTCTATTGTTTCATTATGTAAGTCCTCATTTTAAGACATGTAGTGTCTGGGAGTTGTCTTCCCTGGAAGCTTCTGTGTGTTTAAGTGTGGAATGTCATAAGGAAAGAAAGTGTCCTTAAAATTCTTTTTTTTTTTTCACCTCATAAATGAAATGTAGCAAATTGATAAAGTTGAAATCTTGCATTTTTATAGAAGTTACCAGTGTAATTTTTCAGTCTCCATTAGACATTTAAAGAAGTAGAGGGTGAGAAAGTGGAAATGTCTGGTCTGTATGATGGTGGAATTCTCCAAGAGTGACATACATATGCAGTTGTCGTTGTTCCCATCTCCGTCCTTTAGTACAGAACATTTTCACCATACTTCACTCGGAAGAGCTTTAAGGACAATGACTCTGAAACGTACCCACATGAGAGTAGTGAGCGTTGAAAAATAAGACCCACAGGAGTGGGTCACCTGTAACCTTTTAAAAGTTCTTGTCATACAGGTCCTGGACTCCTCACAACCCCTGGATCGCAAGCTTTCTCTTCCATTTCTGGGACATTTGGTATTTAGGAATTTGGGAACTAAAAATATTTTTTTTGCAGATTAAGATTTTTGGATGAGAAGTGCAAAGTTGGTAGCAAACTGAGTCTTGTAGATACTGTCCCAGGGCGGTCTGGCACCCAGGCTAGGACACAAACCCTCCCCATTGTCATTATTTGTGTAGATTTACCTCTGAGTTGAAAAAGTACAGAGAGGCTTTCCCGTGGCTCGGTGCCCCATCACACCAGGCATTTGATACAGCACAAACAGAGAATACTTGTCTTAAAATAACGTTTTCGGTACGTAATACAGACTGCAGTGTTGCCAGAGAAATGGTCTCTCCTACAGCTCAGTGATCGCAAGCTGGAAAATGTGAATAAAGTCTCGTGGGGAGTAGAGGAAACAGCCCTTCAGCCCAGAAGAGGAACAGAAAGTGAATGAAGGTTCTTAATGGACAAAATGACTTACATTATTTGTACCACAAAGTGGTCACGTATGAAAGAGGTAGTGAGCTGAAGTGCACGAGGCCATTCCCGTGGTGTAAGGGGTCTCTTGATGTGTGACTCCACTTTGATTATCGTGCTCTTTGGGGTCTCGTCACCCATTACTTGGCAGCTTTTTCACTCCGAGTCCTGCCCCTCGTATGAACTTGTCATTGTGTTCTGGTGCTTCAAAAATACCTTAGTTACAGCTAATCTTGCTGATGGGGCAGGGGATGGACCAGTGCTGTCGGGGGGGCCTTCCCAATCCTCTTTTAATGATTGTTACTGGTACTTTAAGGACCAAATTTCCTGTTCAGCTAGTGAAGTTAATAAAATGGGGTAAAGCAGGAAGCAGAGTAGTTTCCTCAGGAAAAGGAAATGCATGAAGAATGGAGGCATCGGTCTGCAAATGCAAATAGAGTAGTTCATCCTTATCTCGGGAGGAGCAGGACAAGTCTTGACAAATCTTCTGAGATGCCAGGTGTTTCTAGGTGCCTGCAACGTTATACTTTGAATTTGTGGTGTTGTACGCAACATTTCTGCAAGGCCATTCTGGAGACATCTCAGACAGTTAGATTAGTCAAGAAAAGGGAATTAGAAGAAAAAATCATGAGTAATTTATGAAAAGTTGGGGCAATGGAGCATTTCCTCTTTAGGGTTACGTGAAGTTAGGAAAACCAGCCCTTGTCATCAGCAGCTTTGCCTCAGGGTAACAGTTCTTTGAAGACTTGAGGTGTCCTGATCTCAGAGGAGCTGTTTATTTAAATATTTTAAAGAATACAAATTTCGAGCTGACGCAGAATATTGCAGTCAGACAAAGAACGTGCCTTGATTTGAATGAAATTGCAGAAAGATTATTGCTGAGGCTCCAGGCCATCACATTTTCAGGAACAAACCAAAATTTAACTCGAAATAACAGCACGGTCAGAATGCCATTGAATAGGTCAGACATTCACTCTGAAAGGGCATCTCTTTCATCAAAGTTAATACAAGAAAAGCAACTAGTTCTTGCATTTTTGTGTGGCCGAGGCAGAAGCGGCTGCGCAAAACTAGGAAATCTCTGTGGAATTGATTTTTCCAAGCAGTGTGGATTATTTGTAGAAGGAGTGCGCAGAGAGCTTGTTTAGTTAATCTCTGACTCCACCTCGGAAATGAATGCTGTTCTCTTGTTCTTATTTTACAGAGGGAGTTTTATTATCAATTTTGGTGAGTGAAAGAGCAGGTCCTGTTTGAAAAACTGGAGTGATTAAGCAGTTCCCTGAATGGCTGTACCTCAGCCAATTCTTTAAACAATTCCCATGAGGAAAGAAGGTGTTTCTTCTCTTCTGGTCGTTCCGAATTTGTCTTCGTATCCAATCCCTACGTAGCCTTTCCTTGGTTTCAGCAGTCTCCAAGCACAGGGAAATAAGGAGGCTGAATAACAAAAGCTTAGAAATCAGTGGACATAACTGAATTCACTTAAATTTCTTTCAGTACTAGACATTAAGATTCCCCATGTTCTGTAGAAAAACAAGGTCAGATTTAATAAGAAAAGGAAGGATGGAAATAGAATTTTTAAACCCTGGCAAAACAATTAGTGTGATGCGTTGTATAACCTTGTTCTTTGAACTCTCAAGTCTCCTTTCAGTTCAAGTGCCTTCAGTTTGACCCTTGAGATACCTGGAGCTGTGTTCAGACTTGGGCAATCACCACTGTCTGTGTGGTTTGGGAAGAGCTGCTGTGGATCAGAAGCGAGGTAGGAATTTATGGCATGGCATTGGGTCCCACAGCTCACACGCTATTTCTGCCTGCTGAGTCCACGTCTGGAATATGTTCAACAAAGGGATGTCAAGTGATAATTCTAGTGAGAGCAAGGGCATGATGTTAAAATCAATAAACATACCTGAGCAGTGACTGCAAAGAAGTACAGGCTTGATACAGTCAAGCCAATGAATGCACAAACCAGATAAAACTCGGGTCTGTTTTTTAAGAGATTCATCTGTAGCAACCCTGGATAGAATATGTCCAGGTGTATTCATGGATGAGCACATGTACACAGAGCTCAGTTTACCTCTAGGAATGCTTTATACAAGCACTTAATGTTCATTTTTTAAATAGTGAAACTAGACACAGAAAGAAAAAAATGCTTTGGCTGAGTTTGTCCAGTAAAAGTGTGGCAGATGAGAAGAGAATGTGCATTTCCTTGTTTGTCTGGCAGCCTCATGCCTTGCTTCTGTAGATCTTTGCTCAGCACCTGTGTGTCTTTCCGTAGTTATCATCGGAACGATTCTGATCTTGTAATAGTCAGCGGATTTAAGAATTCTCTTTAATTTGAAAACTGTTCTAAAGTTCCTTAAAATAGTCATACGTAATATCAATGAACTAATACCTGGGGCCAAACCCCTTGCAGGGAGCTGGCGGTTGCGTGGCTCCGTGCCCTGTGCCACCCTGGGCTCCGGCTGCCTGTGGCTTTCAGGCTGCAAGTAGAAACCTGATTTTGTAACATGTTAAGTGTCCACGTGTTGTCTAAAATTGAAAATCAGCTCAGTAACCCCGTCTCCATCATCCGGCTGCCCTGCTGGTATTTACGCGTGCGGCGTGGTGTGAGGAGTTTACACTTCAGGGAGTTGCCGTTTCCCTCCGGCTTTCCTGCTTTGCTGGGAAAGCACAAAGGGACAAACCCCACAGGGAGCTGTGGAGGGGGAGGGATTCCACAGATACTGTACTGAGAAAGAGCCTTTAACACTTGATTGTAAACAAAGGAGTAATATATTTATGTTAAACTTAAAATGCCCGTCCTTAGTTATAATCACCTGTTTAAAGGCTTTACTGGTCCGTATCCTAACGCTCTGTGGTTCTGTAAAATTTCTCTTGGGGCAGTGTGCTCTCTGTTTCCAGGTTTAGCGTGGGGGGGAATGACCAGCCAGCGATAACACCCGCAAGAGTCCTTTCGGGGTTTATTTGATTTTATTCCAGCATTGCTGCAGGCGCCGTTTGGTGCCATCCCCCGTCCTTGTCGCTGAGCACGTGTGGGAGCCAGGGTCACAGCGTGCCCAGCAGGAAGGAGAGGGTGCCATCAGGAACTGGTGGCTGCTCTCCCTGCCCTGTGTCACCCCGCCGTGGTGTGTCACCCTCCTTGTGTAACTGCAGCCTCGCATCAGCCTCATGCCACCAGGCTGGGATTCCCCGTCCTCCCCTCTCCACGGGCAGCCTGACTGCTGGTTTGCATACATAGTCCTGGAGTATAAAATGCTTGTTCCTAGCGGGAGAGGTTAAAGGACGGGAGCTTTGCCAGAGAGGAGCATCTCCTGGCAGCCTCGGGAAACCCGTCTGGAAGCAACGGTAAGAGAGAGCTGAGCGTTCCCTGTGCCGATGCCTCTGCAGCTCCCCACTGAAGTGTTTATATGGCAAACTCTATTATTAATTTTTTTTCGGTATTAGGAGTAAAGTGCTGGAATCAGTCTCCTGCTTTATTTCCAGGCTGTCCTGCTGCTCTGAGAAGTTGAGCCCCCTCTCTGCTGAGTTAAAGGTTTGTGCATGTAACAGGTAATATTGTAAATGTTATTTAAAGAACCCTGTTGTGGAGAACGTGAAAAGCAAGCAAGTCCTTACTCTAATTGCCAGTGAATGGAAAATGTGAGTCTTCTCTCTTTTTTTTTCGTTGTTATTGTTTTTATTCTTCCTATTATTTCTACTTTTTCCCTCTTATATTTTCTTCTTTTTTCTGTTTTCTTTCTTGTTTTATTTTGGTTTTGTGTATTGGTTTTCTAATTTTTTCTTGTTTGTTTCTGGTTTTTTTCCTATTCCTTTGTTTTTCTCTTTTGTTTTCTCTTTTCTTTCTCTTTCTCTCTAACTTTATTTCTTTCTTTTCTTTCATTCTTTGTCTCTCCCTGTCCTTTCCTTCTCTCTTTTCCCCCTGTGTTTTACAAAAATGTATAGGCATATTGCAGCATTGTCTATGGCAGAATGGTAATGTAGATTTGTTCCTATTTTGTAACTGTAGAGAAATGCTTGTTACACACTATTCCTTTTACTTGGCGTAACAGACGAGTCCTAACACCTTACAGTTTCTGCACAGATAATTGAATGGATTTCTTTTCTTGTGGGATTTTAGAGCAGCCAGCATCTTGTGAGCCCAGCAATATAAATTTTACTGAAAAAGCAATATAAATAACAAAATAATACATAATTTACATCAGAAATATGCGTCAAAGCGTATTTTCTTTATTATTTTTTTTTTGGAAACATCAGGTTTTTATTTCTGTTATGTACCAGGTGCAAGTACTGAGTCTAGTTCTCCTTTACCTAGCTATTCACTAGTTTGCTCTTTTTCTCCTGTCACACCTTTCCTGGCACAAAAATCCATTTTAAGATCAGAAATTATCAGAAATTGTATGTTATAAAAACAGCATTAAACTTTGTACATTCTTATATAACTGCTCTATGTTGCATTCAAATATGCACTATGTGTATATATCGTGCGAAATACAGACATCAGAACCTCAGAATTCCTTTTGGCTCTGGCAGATACATACATTGCAAAACATTTTGGTGAATTTACAGACCAATTATTTTTTTTCAGTACTATGTGACTACAACAGCAACATTTTATGTCCCTTTTCCTAGCGAGTATATAGTGATGTGAACTAACAGA
>JAOXJM010000006.1:4080839-4103184 GCA_026413425.1 Tringa solitaria
ACACAGAACTTTAAAAATCCCCAAGTCTCAAGGTGTGGTTTTTGTAGAAGTAAAGCATGTACGTGGATTTTTTAGACACTGATATTTGCAGGTTTGGGCACCTGGGGGACATTTGAGATTCTCCTGCTAATATTTTTGAGCAAGGCACGGCTGCAGCGTTGCACTGACAAAGAGAACTGTTAGTTTTAGTATCACTGCTCTGAGCAGTGCTCAGTGTCAGTAGACACAAGCAATTTTCGTTTTTACAAACAGGATGTTAATTACTTCAGATCAGTTGGTCTAGTGGGTTTCTGAGTCCTTTTAAAGAGAGCTACCTTCTTAGTCAAAAACTGACCTTGTTGTTGTTTTTCCCTCCTCAGAAGTGTTTCCACAAAACAAGATTTCGGCACTGTGAACTAAAATCATAAATAAAGCATCCAACATGTTGTGCCCGTGGCAGTTTGTGTTCAGACCTCGTGCTGCTAAGAACCAGTCCTCTGAGGAGAAGGATATCAATAATAATGTGGAGAAAAATGGGAAGATCCACAGGTAAGTTCTTTGTCTTTTAATGACCTCAGAGTATCTCTTTTATTTGAGAAGAAAAGATTAAGTGAGATGGGTTCTGGAGAAACCTGTTTCCAAAGCAATATTAACCGAAGAACAGTTGTCCCTGGGGGTCACTGCGTGGTGTTGATTTGGTCAGGTACATTTAAGCTTTTGTGTCTAAGTCATAAAGTCATTGAGGAAAGAAATCATCTTCCTTTCTCTTTTATAGCTCCGGATTTATTTGGTGTGCTATAATGGTTTCATATGTGCTAGGACTTGGGAGGCACGTATATGCTATAAAAATCAGCAAAGTGATTATTGATGCTGTAATTAAGCTGGTAAACTATTTCTGTGATACAATTTATACAAGTCACTGTATAAAATAACCTCCACGTGTGTATTAAACTTTTCAGTTCTCGGGCTGTTACTTTTTTCAGTTTTCTATTGCCTACTGGTTCTTTCTCTGCCTGTTCCCTCCCCTCCCTCTCATTGCTCAAGGCAGTTTATATTCCAGTGTGAGGGTGGGTGAAGCCGAGCAGTGGAAGTGGGTGATCACATACGCTCTGCTACTTAAAACGCATCATTGCCTGCTCCAAACTAAGGCTTGTGTTTGGAGTTTGTGGTTTGGATGCCTCTTGGGTGTTTTTGAGCATCTTCGGAAACGTGATATTGAAATTAAAAAGTAGGAGTTCAGGAAGTAAGACTTAATGCAGAAAAGAAAGGAAATTAATATAAAAGTATGTAATTTGCTTAAATGGGCTGGAGACTGGACCTAGCTGAAATTTTCACACTTCTCCCTGAAGATTTCAATCTCGTTGTTTAATTCCTCTGAGTATTTTCTGGCCAGATGATAATTGTACAGATGTCCTTTGTTTGGCCTTTACCATTCCAGGCCATATCTGTTGTTTTCCTTCCCACACAAAGACCTGGAAAGGGTGACTGTAGCTTTCCTATTGACTCCTTGTCCTCTCCCCCCTCACGCTGCCGCGAATCGTTGCTTATTGACTCAGTACATCTCTCAGAGATGGCTCTGAGCGTTTCCCCACTGATGCTGAGGTATCATTAACAAAAACAAAGCACATTGTGTTATACTGAATTGTCTCTGTCTCTTTTAAAGGTTAGAAAACGGTGATGCCAAATTACACGATCTGAGTGAGAGGCGGACAGGGATGCCACCGATCATAACCCCAGCAACGGCGGGTGATGGCAGAGAGGTGTGTTTCTGGCATCATTGTGTGACACTGACAGTTCACAGGGGTTGTGCTCACTGCTCAACACTTCTCACAGCTCTCACGTGAGGACTAACAGTGATGCACGAGGTTAGGGCTGCTCTGAGGTCTTTGGGTGAAAGATCTTTTCTGAACAAAAAGGAGCTTTGGTGAGACCTAAAGAAAAGAGGTGTCCCAGTGGGGTTGGAGTGCCCAATTCCTTTACTCACCTTTGAAAACCCAGCCTTTAGTAACAAATGTGTCCTCTGTCTAAAAATGCCTGGTCCACTGTTTTCCTGAGACTGTGACTGTTAAGAGGCCTTATTGATATTTGCATGTATGTATTTTTATCTTTTCTCTGTCCAGACCCCCCCCCAAAATGGTGTCAAAACTTCAAACCAAATATCAAGATGTCCAAGACATGTAAAAGTAAGAAACTTGGAGAACGGATCCAGCTTTCTGGACACGCTACACCTGACAGCAAAGGAGGTAAGATACGGAAATCCGAACAGTGATTTTTCATCACTTTGGAAAAATACAGAGTGCAGCATTGGGTTTTGACATTTTATTGTTTTTCAGGTTATCAACTGCCGGACCAAAGCCTGCCAAGGGGCACTCATGACCCCAAAGGGCCTGGTGAAAGGTACTAGAGATGGGCCAGTTCCACCAGCAGAGCTGTTGCCTCAGGCACTAGACTTTATCAAGCAGTACTACGATTCATTTAAAGAGTAAGGCAACTTTACCTTCAAGTTTGGTATAAAAGTCCTCTACCTACCTGTCTGTGAGACTATAGGAGTGTTTGGTTTCTTCACAGCTGTTGGTAACTATCCTGCTACACAGCATGCATTCAAAAATAGATAAGGGCTATCAGAAAAGGTAAATAAAACTATTACTGTACTTAATATGCCCTATGTACCAATCCAAGGTCTTGGGACTATGGGAATGGACTCTGTACAGTGCCTTCCTCAGCCCTGTTCCTTCGGCGTGTGCTCCGTTACAGTACATTTAGAAGAAGCAGCTTGATTAGGGCTCTGTTACAGAACATTAC
Organism: Tringa solitaria; assembly: GCA_026413425.1. Classification (NCBI taxonomy): domain Eukaryota; kingdom Metazoa; phylum Chordata; class Aves; order Charadriiformes; family Scolopacidae; genus Tringa; species Tringa solitaria. Next base: position 4,083,621 of record JAOXJM010000006.1, read on the forward strand.
CTTCTGTTTTCTTAACACTGGATGTTGATGGGATTAGGTCCTGCTCAGATCAGTCTGAGACGTGAATAATGTGGATAATGCTTTTTGTTTGTGCTGCTCCAAGTATCTTTTCTCTGTGTTCTTTTGTTCTCTGTTTTGATTCCCAAGGCTTTAGCCAAAGATTGGAAGGCCAGCCTCTTGCTTCTCAACCTTGCTCTGTGCTCTCACAACCATAAGCTTACTGAGCGTGCTGGGAGGGAGGCTCTAGCTGCGGGAAGGAGGTTTGTGTTTTCGCAAAAATGGACGTGGTGCAGAGATGTCTTGATGCAGGAAAAGCTGGAACATCTGGCTGAGGTCCGGGATTTTGCGGTGGTGCTTCACGTGACAAGCTTTCAAGTGACAATTCAGTGTTTGCTCATCCCATTATAAAACGTTATCAAAGTTTCAAAGAGACTCAGCCGCATAATGGCTGCTTCTTCAGACACTTTGAACTCTTCTACAAAGCTTTCTTCTACTGAATCTCTCTAAAAGTCCCTGTCGTGCTCTCAGGCTGTGCTCACTTGCCAGCGAATTATATTTGCACATCTCTGTGTTTCTGCTCATGGCTATTTGATCACATTGATTTACACTATCTTACATGCTTGCCCTTGATCTTTCATCTCGTTGAAAATGTGAAAACTCTCAGACAGTGCAGGCTATTTTCATTCTGTCTGTGAGCCAACAAAACAATTTTTGTCTGTGCTGTGATAAATAGTTCCTAATGTTTTGACTTCAGCTTCTGTTATCAGACTAAAGAATTTTAGTGTTGGTTTCCTTGACAAAGGAATTGCTCAGCATTTCCTTTTAGCAATGAAAATCCTACTTACTTTGGTCAGAAGAGGTGTGTCCCTGTGAAAATAATGTAACTTTGAGAGGACGGTCACTACAACCCTACTTCTGGGCTGAAGCCAGCCTGTTCTCTACTTTTCATTAGCTTGAATTTGACAATTTTTTCCAAACTACTGTAGAAAATCCATATTTAAACAGAAAACTTATACAGAAAAGCATGTGACCAATCCATGTGTGTGTTGGGTGATGAAAGGAGGGTGTCACTACTTAAATCTCTAGTGTGTTCCTTTCCTCACTAGCCTAGTAAGCTCTGTCACTTGCAGTCAGTAAGGGCACTTCTTAAATTCTCCTCAGCAGTCCTCAGTCAGAGTCCCATTTTCCCTAGAATCCCCCCTGCTTTTTGATAAAAATCTGGGCCCCTGGGCTGCTGCTGTAGGTAACGGCTGTGTTTTGGGGGTAGAATGTGGTGCCGTGGAGGGGAGATGTGGAACACATGGTGGTGACTTCTCACATCTGACAGACAGTGAAATTGCTGACTTTGTGAGGTAACGGAGGTTTTCATAAAGGACAGAGTATTTTATGTCGACCCCCATCCAGTCTAGATTTACAACAGGAGCAGGTTTCTCAGTGTTAAACCAAACTTGCCATATCTCAGCTTCCAGAGATGCTCATCCCCCTCCCTGGTAATTTACTCTACCTGCATCCTGGCAGATAAAATCAGGGGTGTACGTACAAGTCTTCTCCTGCAAAAAGGTGCTCAGAAACTTTATGGCTTCAGCAGTGCCCGTGCTCTTCTTGACCCAGAACATAAGGAGAGTGTCTGCAGTTTAAATCAGTTCTAAGTAATGAAATTCTCATTGTTTCTTTTCCTGGCTGTTTCCTGTTCAAAAGGCCAAAAATAGAAGAACACCTGATCCGGCTGGAAGCAGTGACCAAGGAGATAGAAACAACAGGAACCTACCATCTGACCAAGGATGAACTGGTCTTTGCTGCCAAACAGGCCTGGAGGAACGCGCCCAGGTGTATTGGGAGAATCCAGTGGTCCAATCTACAGGTAACCTGCGAGTCTTGGTATTACGAGCCAGAGTCACCTTCTGTCAATCAGAACGTCCTTTGGTGAAATACAGCAGTTGGAGTGCTAGTGTAGGAACCAACTGAGTTGTGGAACCAGGTGCCTGTCTTGGTCCTTGAAGGATTGTTATGTGTGAAAATGATGCATGTAAGAGCAATAAAAATTAACCTTTCCTAGTGGAGCTACAATTAGATTGAGAAATACTGATTTTTCATTTAAATTTTTTCCTTAACTGCATAAGAAAAACAATGAGATTACATTACTGTTTCAAAAGCAGATTTTTTCTTGACATTTCTTTTGGAAACCTATAGGTATTTGATGCACGTGATTGTAAAACAGCGAAGGAAATGTTTGAGTACATCTGTCGTCATATTCAGTATGCCACAAACAATGGAAATATAAGGTAGGCCTCTTTTATTTCACTTGAATTTTAAACAACAAAAATCACATCCAGATCTCGATTAAAAACTCTGCCTAAAGGTCTATCTAAACATTTTGACAACTTGTCTCTGCTTTTAATTCTCCTGGTACTTACTTGTTCCTCTCGTGTACCATCAACCGTCTGGAGAGTTTGTAACTTTGGCTGATGTGGCAAAACTTTTCATAATTCCTGGGGAAAAGAGATGATTTGATGATTCAAAAAGGAGGGTGGGGAGGATGAATGATTTTATTTCTGCTGATGTTTAATTTAGGAATATAAACCAATTGCTGCTGGTAACGATTTATGGTGTGTTAATTAGAATGCGTTTGATGCGGTGCTGTGGTGTAAGGGGGTTTGATTGTGTCTCTGGCAGATCAGCCATCACCATCTTCCCCCAGAGAACCGATGGGAAACACGATTTCCGTGTTTGGAACAGCCAGCTCATCCGCTACGCGGGGTATCAGATGCCGGACGGGTCCATTGTAGGAGACCCCGCCAGTGTGGAATTCACACAGGTACAGCCCCAAATGCATCATCATCCGCTTTCCTCCTTCTCCAGCCCAGCTGTCCTCCTTTTTCTGTTTCTTGCATGTTTTTGCAGGGTGGGAGGGAAGCGTGGCGGAAAGGAGTGAATGGCATGTTCTGCCCCACAGGTTCAAGGCGCAGGCTGAAGCCATCATTTCTTACAATTTTGATATAAAATACTCTCCTCCCTCTCAGGACAGGGTGAGCTAACACTCCCCTTAAGTCAGCGTCCAATCAGGACTTGAACAACATGCCTTGGCATTGTTTGAGTGGGAAAGATATGATATATATATATTTTTATAAAAGATATTTTCTATACATAAAAGATATATTAAAGATACTTTGTCATTCAGAATTTACCCCAGAAAATTTTAGAGGGTTAACATTTTTTGTCTTCAAATCCAGGGAAAAAAAAAAAAACTAAAAAACCACCTGAAATGCACTTTCTTTACAGTTGTGCATTGAGCTTGGGTGGAAGCCGAAATATGGCCGCTTTGATGTAGTTCCACTCGTTCTCCAAGCAAACGGCCAAGACCCAGAAATATTTGAACTCCCGCCAGAAATTGTCCTCGAAGTGCCAATGGAACATCCAAAGTAAGCACACAAGATTTGGATAATTGCATTTTTGCCTCTGCCTCACCTTGGCAGGTTATTAGCCTGTGCCTGCGGCAGTCATTTTAGGAGTTCTTTGTTAGGATGAAATTATGGTAAATTGTTCTGAAAGATAAAATGCTTGTTAGAATAATGAAACGAGACTTAAAATAAGGAAGCCAAAAGCATTTCTGTTGGAAATGTTTTTTCCCAATCTACATTTCAATTCTATTCAGGATTTAAAAAATCATCATTTCTTATGTGGGTGTAATACACATGTGAAATATGGCTGCACTTATAGCAAAATGTTTATTGTCTTTCTGTCTGGTTTTTTGGTTTTTTTTTCTTCATCTTTGCTTTGGGAGTGGCCTGCAGGTTGCAGAGCTCTGCAATACTCCTCTGCAGTTCCTTTAGGGACTGCACTGTAAATGAAAACCCCGACGAGTTTTGCAGACTGTGTTTCATGGGCCATTTCTCCCAGAGTTTGCACTCTTCATCCTCCCAGGCTCCTCTGGTTATCACCTAAAGGAGCAAAAGACTCAAAGCAGTGAACGAAAATGCTCGTTTTTTTCAGGTACGAATGGTTCAAGGAGCTAGACCTGAAGTGGTACGCGCTGCCTGCTGTTGCCAACATGCTGCTTGAGGTGGGAGGCCTGGAATTCACTGGGTGTCCTTTCAACGGCTGGTACATGGGGACAGAGATAGGAGTGCGGGACTTCTGCGATGTACAGCGCTACAACATCCTGAAGGTGCCCGTCTGGGGAGGGGATGGACCTGGGGGGAGTGTTTCTGAAAAAGAGACATGATGAGTCTTTGCTGGGAGGGGCGTTGTGTTTCTGTCACACTGACACCTCAGGGCTCATCTGACACAGTGTCCTGACTACTGTGGGACATCCTGAATTTCTGCCCAGATTTACAACTGTTTTTACAGTGTTCTGACAGTATCTGTTCCAAATACCTGGATAGAATGGTGGAATGGCAACTGTAGAAAAAATATTTAAAATGCTGTCCAAAGAGAATTCTTCCCCAATGTTACCCCGAGTCCTGCTGATTCAGGACGTTTGGTCTCTGCCTGTACATTTCTCAGAGGCGTATTTATATCAGTTCCAGTCTGCTGTTGACAAGGCAGTGGAGTCCCAGTGGTGAGCTGCAGGTCTTCATCACCTCAATTACAAATTAATAACAATGACTTATAATCAGATACTGCCACTTTTGAAACCATTTAGTCCAGGAGAGAACCGCTCCCTACTTTCCCAAACTAGAATAGCTTCAAGTGCCAGAACTCCATCACTCAAGTTTATCTCTGATCTCAAGTGTTTCTGCTGCCATGGATTTCCCCAGTATCAGACTGACTCTTCCCCTTCCACAATACCTTTTCCAGCATATTAGTGTGATGAGCTGGAAAAACCATGACGTCAAAGTCTCACACAGTAAATTTGTTTTTCCCTTTTCTCTCTCTTTTTCACTTGTAGGAGGTAGGAAGAAGAATGGGACTGGAAACAAACAAACTTTCATCGTTATGGAAAGACCGAGCTGTTGTAGAGATAAATGTGGCTGTGCTTTATAGCTTCCAAGTAAGTCAACAGCTGAGGTATCTGGAGAGACACTGAATATTGTGTCTCTCTTTTTCCTTTTGCTTATTAACTGCTTTATACAAATTCCTTGGTCAAGGGTCCACCTCAGTGATATGTATCTATAAAATAGTTGCTGATAGTAATTATTTCCCAGCACAGTATAAAGTCCTTGAAATATTAACCAAAGCAAAAAGATTGCTTTAACTACATCAGGAAGAAGAGCAGAGTGGGCTTTTTGATGTATGTCTTTCTTTTTGCAATTATTGTAGAAACAAAATGTGACTATCATGGATCACCACTCAGCTGCTGAGTCCTTCATGAAATACATGCAGAATGAGTACCGTGTGCGAGGGGGCTGCCCAGCCGACTGGGTCTGGATTGTACCTCCAATATCGGGGAGCATAACTCCTGTGTTCCACCAGGAGATGCTGAACTATGTCCTCACTCCCTTCTATTACTACCAGGTACACATTTTTAAAAGAAATAGGATTCTAATAGACAATTTCAGTAGTGCAGATGGTAACATGGGACCTGAAGAAGTCTGAATGAAAAGCCCTGATTAATGAACGTTCACTGGAGAGATTGATAAATAGCAGGCAGGGTGTGTTGTACTGTGGAAGGTGATGGGACGTCTGTTGAATTCTCAAGCTGTAAGTAAAATGCAATTTAATGCTACAGAGAGTGATACCATATTTGTAAAGTGGATTGTATATACAAATTCTATTTAATCTGGCCATTTCAAAGATATTAAAATTCTGTATTATTTTACATTTCTTACCTGAAGCTTAACTTGGTTTTTTTAAAGGTGGATGCATGGAAAACACATGTCTGGCATGATGAGACACGGAGGCCAAAGAAAAAAGAAATAAAGTTTAGCATCTTGGCAAAGTAAGTTGTTCAAATAAGAGTCTTCATGCTGTTGTCCAGCTATTCTATTCTTGTGATGTTTCTGTTCCACTCTTTTGGGGAATAATTTTTATGGTAGGGACAACTTTGAGCCATAGGCTTACCTGTCTGCAGTTAAATAATATTCATGTCTACAATTCTTACTCAGGGCTGTATATTGTATTGCTTCTGAAGGATCCTCCAGGGAAAAACTATGCCCAAGATCAGTCTTTATTTGTTTGTTTGTGAATCAATCTGAATTACCATGTAGCTATATTAAAAATTGTATGTGGTTATCTTTTTCCCAGGGCTGTACTCTTTGCATCTTCACTCATGCAACAGACAATGGCCACCAGGTCCAAGGTCACTGTAATCTTTGCGACAGAGACTGGGAAATCGGAAACACTGGCCAACAGTCTGTGCAGCCTGTTCAACTGTGCCTTCAACACTAAGGTAAGAAAGGAGGAACCATCCACACTAAATGGAGAAAGAAGTTACCAGCTTCTGCAAGCTTTTCCATTCTCTATGTTTTGAATGTTCAGTAAATATAAGTTGGACTAGAGCTTTGATTTTGTATTCAGCATGATGCCTTCTAAATTTGCTCAGCAGTCATCTGGCAATCACAGAGATCTAATGCTACTTCTTACCTCTGCTAGCAATTTCTAATGACCTTTATACTTTCCAGATTCTGTGCATGGATGAGTACAACATCTGTGACCTGGAGAAAGAAACACTTCTTCTAGTGGTAACCAGCACTTTTGGAAATGGAGATTCTCCAAATAACGGGAAGGTAATACTCACCTCAGAAGTATCTATGAGCCCCAGCTCAGAGACTGAGACCTTTCATTTGTCCCATGTACTTGAGTAAGATATGGATCAGGGTCTCAATTCTGTTTTAAATCAAAGTATTTTTCTAACCTTAAGTCTTTTACGAATGTTTATCCAGACCTTCAAGAACTCCTTGCTCACCCTGAAACTGCTGAGAAAAAAAATTAGGTAAAAATACTTTGTTGTTTGGTTTGCATGTGATTGAGTCCTTTTGCATTTCATTTTGCATAATACTGTGATCTTATTTATACTTCCTTCTGCAGATACGCTGTATTTGGTTTGGGCTCCAGCATGTATCCAGAGTTCTGTGCCTTTGCTCACACCATTGACCAAAAACTGGCCCAACTGGGGGCTTCCCAGCTCACGCCAGTAGGTGAAGGAGATGAACTAAATGGGCAAGAAGAAGCCTTTCGCACATGGGCAGTCAGTGCGTTCAAGGTAACAATATAGTTAGCTCATATTTTAGTTCATCCATTCATTTTATTTCAGTATTCACTAGCATCGCTTAAAAATGGTGAGAAATGATGGAAGACAAACGTGGATTTATATCTGAATTTCAGACGCCTCTCTCTTCTGCGGCTTGCCTAAGTTGAAGAGGGAACTGTGCCCCTTTCTATTATTTTTTAATGTTCACATAAAGTTCAATAAAACTTTTTGGATAGTGGGATACTGAGTATGAACAAGGGTGGTAGCATACGACATCAGAATTTTTTGAAGTAGATGAGGTTTTTGAGCTACGCTGGTGTAGAAGTGGAACCTCACTGAACTCGGTGAACCCCTGTAACATCAGTGAACTCAGCAGAATCGATAAACAATAGCAAGCTGTGAAATTGGTATCTCCCCATTAGGATTATGACAATATTAAGAATATTATTTTTGCCATGAATAGCCTTATTTTTTCTTTTTTCTAGACTGCCTGTGACATTTTTAACATCCGTGGGAAGACCAGTATTCAGTTGCCTGAGATATATACCTCTAGTGAAAGCTGGGACCCTGAGAATTACAGGATAGCGCGTGACTCTCAAAGCTTGGACTTGCCTAAAGGTACTACCTCCCACCTTCCACCTCTTCTCTCCATTTTGCTTCAGATGGGTCTGAACTGGAAAGGTTTTCTGAAAGTGATATTGGTCCAGCCAGGTGATAAAATTCACATAACAAAGTACAGCAGTCAGAGAAAAAAGGACATTGGTTTGCATTGCATAAATCGTTATCTTTTCCAGTGCAATAACACCAGAACAGCAGAACTGGCATGTTTTGACAGTCCCAGAGGAACAAAAGCTGAAAAGAGCTACTTTGAGGCGGGGAAGGTGTGCATATAGGACACATAACTGACTAAAAGTATATGGCCTTCTAGGGCGAGCATGGTTCAGTTCTTTTCTGCGTGTTATTTGAAGACATTTTAAACAAACCTAATGACAAAATTGCCATGAGTCACATCCACATCCTCTTTTCTCAACAGCGCTTGCAAACCTTCACACCAAGGATGTAATTCCCATGAAGCTGAAATTCAGACAGAATCTTCAAAGTTTAAAATCCAGGTATGATATCTCATTCTTTTGAATATCGCAATACTACATTTTACTGAAATCTTTAACATCTGATGTGCCTGGTTATAAACATCTTCTCCCTGGAGTTATTAAGATGTATACATGTAGCTATGAACTTTGTACCATCATTAGTAGAAGCAAATCATTATCACAAGACCACAAGAACATGAACAGCCTTAGCTCTGGTTTAGGTAGGACATGACTTCCCAGTAGAGCGTAGGAAACTAAATAACTTTGTGATATGGCCCTTTGATACCTACTAGATGTGGAAGGTCAGGTGTATGGTCCCTCTCCCTTGCTTAGTACACTACATGCCAGGCAAACGTTCACTTCATTTAGGGGAAAAACTGCCCCTTAGCATGGAAAAAAAAGGGAGGGAAAGGACAAGGTATAGTGCAAGAAGCCACTTGTCATCACAGTCGGCTGTGATGCAAAGGAAGCTGAGACAAGACCATACACAAAGAAATACAAAAGGATAATCATTGCTAACATCTGTCTTAGAAATAGCATCTGCGAATGGCTCTTCAAAACCCTCCGGTAAGTCTCTCTCATCCCAGGGAGTCCCCTGAGCTGGTGTGAGATGTGAGCTGTTTGGTCTGCACTGGCTGATTACAGGCACCTTTGTTCTGCACTGGGCAGATCAGGCAGCACTTCAGCATCTTATTTGTTTTGATACAAGTATTTCACATATCTAGACTATGATTTGTTTAAGTCTCCATGAAGCACTAAGCTGCTCTGATAGTTTGGTGATGAACACAAGTAAGCCCTTGCCAACTGTCACTTCAGATTTACTCCTTTTCTGCGCAATTCAAGGGAAATCCTGTCGACGTAACCAAGATCTCTCTGATCTCTTTTTTTCTATATCTAGTCGTATTACCATTCTGGTTAAGCTTTCCTGTGAGACTAATCAGGAAGTGCACTACCTGCCCGGAGAACATATTGGGATTTTCCCAGGCAACCAGCCAGAATTAGTCCGTGGCCTCATCGCACGTGTCAAGGATGCCCCTCCGGCTGATCAGACTATCAGACTGGAAACCTGCACTCATGGTAAGTTGGTTCCCTTTAGACAAAATAACCCAGGATGTTTGACAGATTCCTCTTAAAAGTCCTCAGAATTTTTATAAACTGAATGTGATTCTGTAACCCTTTTCTTAAGTTTCAAGAGGATTTTGTTGATGCTTTCAGTTATTCTGATAATCCTCGATCCTGATTTTGCATACTCTGGCAGCCCAAGGTACCTTCACCAACGTTCACAGAGTTTACTAGGTTGACACTGTAATTTAGTGCTACACTGGCCATTGACCCCAATGAAATTAATCAACAGAATTTGCTTATTGTTGCTACATGTCAGAGTCCTAAAACAGATTTACATGTCATGACCATCGTTGCCATCTTATTAAGGACAATCTGCTAAATCATAGGATTCTGACACACAAAACATGGTTTCCTGGTAGGAGAGACACTTCATTTTAAAGCGGTGTTTTGTTACTGTGCAATTCTGGGCAACAGATCCTCCCCTTACAAAAAGTTTGAACCCTCACTTTAACCTCTTTCACAAGGGCCTGTGGTCTAGACCTGCTGCCACCTAGTCTGAAGTCGTGTTTTGAAGGACATTGAGTTTTGCAAAGCTCTACAGCTGTCAAATGCCATGGGAATTGCCAAGTGTTCTTTTATATCCCGCATTTCCAGGTGGCTACTGGACAAGTGACAAAAGGATTCCAGCCTGCACACTCCCCGAGGCTTTGACATACTTGCTGGATATCACCACTCCACCCTCCCAACAACTGCTAAAAAAACTCTCCCAGCTGGTAACAGCGGAAGGAGACAAACAGAGACTGGAAGTTTTATGTCAGGTAGGTGGTAGGGCTAGATCTACGTAGACCGGACCGTCTGATGCCTTTTTACTGTGTAGCAGAAGCTTAAGAAATTTTTGCAGTGATGCTGCTTGGGTTTTATCCCTCTGTTACATGTTCTGGGTGCTTGTAAAACCAGCCCTAGCGAGAGAAAGGGTCGTCTTGTGGCTCAACCTGGGCGTGGGAATCAAGAGATTTCTTCAGATCTGATATTTCCTGTGTGGGTCTGGGTGGGTCATTCTGCTGCCTGTTTCTCCTGCCTGCCTCGGGCTGGTTTCTGATGGTACGCTGCTAAAAGACCTTACAGTTTGCAGGCGGAGGGGTTGGAGGGGAGCTGGTAGATGTTTTTGTCAGAGAATTTGTTACTGTGAGGGTAAGAGAGATGTCCCTTTCAATAACCAATGGGTCAGGCACGGTAAGCGCTGCTTCTCCTGCTGGGTTCAGCAGTAGGAGTTTTCAGAAGGTATCAGGACCCGGGATGCCCCTTGGCAGGGGATTCTACAGTTCTACATCCTCGCTGAGAGAGCTGCTGTCTGACAACGCTGGAGCGCGTATTCTGTGCTTCCGTTTTCAGAATTTACACTGTTTCTTAGGAAATCCCAGGATGGGTCAAGGCAAAGTTTTGAGAATTCTCTGTTGATTTCCCTGTGTATTTAATTGAACGTAAAGCAGGAATCTTAGTCGTAAGCGACATTTCAAATATCCCTGCTCTCCTGAACTCAGCATGGCCTGGTAACATTGTGATGGTGGCCTTTGGCTTTTAGAACACGGAAGAATACAATAAATGGAAGTTTTACAACAGCCCGAACATGCTGGAAGTCCTGGAGGAGTTTCCTTCTGCTGAGGTCTCGGCAGCTTTCTTACTGACCCAGCTGCCGCTGCTCAAAGCCAGGTACTACTCTGTCAGCTCCTCCTGTGACATGACACCCAGAGAGATTCACCTGACGGTTGCAGTTGTAAACTACAGGACAAGAGGTAATGAATTGCTGTTTTCGTTTCTCTCTTAATTAAACGATATTTAGGCTGCGTTGTAGTTCAGAAAAAACCCCTGTGTCTGCCACATGGCACGAAGCCTGTCTGTAACAAGGGGTTTGTACTGTGATACGTGCAGAATTGTGTGCTGCAGTGCAGGTGTTCACACTGGGGCAGGATTTGCTAACATCCTGCAGCAGCAGTGTTGCCTTGTTTTATAAATCATTACTAGATATACACTTATTTAAAAACCATAAGTTTAAGTATAAACTGTGCTTTTTTTAAAAAACAGAGCTTTGAACACTGACAGGGGTGTTTTCCTGTGATCTTAGGTGGAAAAGGGCCTTTGCACCATGGAGTTTGCAGCACGTGGCTGAATACAATAGCTCTCAATGGAACAGTCCCATGCTTTATTCGCAGGTGAGTGTGTGACAGAGAAAAAAGACAAGTTAAAAAAAAAACCCAACCCAAAACCCAGCGATTCTTAGTTCAGTCTCTTCAGTAGTTGTTTTTTTTTTCATTGTTTGCATATGATTTTGAAATGACTCGTGAGTCCCAGTTGGAATATCTGAGTTTGAAAAGGGAAGGAACTCTCTGTCTTCCAGAGATGAGGTCCTGCACCATGTCTTAATTTGAATAAAATCATAATCATGAGAAAATTCTGAAAGAATTCTGTTCGTATGACCCCATCCCACTGTCAGTATATCCACCACAGAGCAAGCAAAGCTAAGGGAACAAGAAGCAGCCATCCCAAGTTCAATGTGGTATTTTCAATGTGCTGCTCAGAATCACTCAGGAAGCTGACACTGAGATGTCAGTCATATATGAATTACCTAATTAACATAGCTTTTTTTTTTTTTTAGTGCTAACGAATTCCAGCTCCCAAAGGAGCCAACCAAGCCCTGCATTCTGATCGGCCCGGGGACAGGAATTGCTCCCTTCAGAAGTTTCTGGCTGCAGCGTCTCTATGACTTGGAAAAGAAAGGTACTTATGGGGCTTGCCACAAGGGGGAGGCCAGAACTCATCCGGCAGCAGAAGACATCCCTAGTCCTCCAAACAAAATCTCTGGGAGACACCCAGAAACATCAGCCAAGTAAACCCCGTAGAGATTGGTCATCCCAAAGCGGGTTGAACCCCGCACTAAAACAGCTAATCCGTCCCACTTCAGACCTTTCTGGTGGTCTTGAGGTATTTGGTCACTTGGAGGCCACGGCCTGTGTGTGCTGTAGATACTCTGGGTTCAGTCACCGCCCAGGTGCTCGCACAGGGGCCATGAGATGGGGAGGAAACACTTTGGCCTGACTTTATCAGCCCGTCGGGGGAACCTGCTCCAGCAGGTGATCCCACATAGTTCTCCAAGGACTTGGGCAGGTTCAGTCCTCTAAAAGCTGTCACACACAGACACACGCATTCTCCTCCTCAGGTGTTCAGTGAGAAAGGCTAATTAGAAAATAACTGTTACTGAGTTACTGTGGCAGCAGGGCCCTCTCTGGGAATGGCTGTAAGAGCTCATAGGCCTTACCGGGAAAGACAAAACGCTTTCCAATGTTGGTTTCAGGGATCAAAGGTGGGGAGATGACATTACTGTTTGGCTGCCGGCAGCCAGACGTGGATCACATCTACAAAAAAGAAACTGAGGAAATGAAGAGGAAGGGAGTCCTGAAAGACATCTACACAGCTTACTCCAGACAGCCCGGCCAAGCTAAAGTAAGGCTGGCTCCTCTGTTCTTAAAGGGTTGGCTCCTTTCAGAATGGTCCTTCAAGTTAAGATCTGGGTTCTGTTTAACACTGCTCTTTAAAAAAAATATTAGCATTTGGCTTCAGTGTATTGTGAACAAGTGGCCAAAGGCCCCACTCCTTCAAAATAAAGGAGAATCTGACTGTGCACTTGAGTGTGAGCAAACTATGTAAATATAAACCCCTCACTGCCATGGAGAGCGCCATAATAGGCATCTCATCAAAAGTTAAGTGCAAACAGCCTTTGAAAGTAGAAGCTGGAACACTTTTAGAAACCTTAAGTTTTGCAGGATTTGATTAGTTCATAAGTTAGAAATGAGTTGGCTCTGGCCACTTGTCCCCATTTCAATGACACAGTGACCTTGGAAATTAATTTTGCTTGGATGACATCTTGATTGGAGAAAACAGCAGCACTTACGCTGTCCTCATTTTAGCTGTGCTGCTCTGCTGGCAAGTTAGGAGACTTTGGCAGTTGTAACTGGTTCCAAAAATGAAGAGCCTTAGTCTGCTGTAGTTCAATCAGCAGATGGGTCTGGCCTCCAGATCTGGGGCTTGGAAAGACGGCATGAAGAGTTTTCTTCTCCTTTGCTGTGGTAGAACACACAGCTGGGATAGACGGGGAATTTAGAACCTTACTACATAGACCCATGCTGAGTTTGGAAAAACCAATAGTGTTTAAGAAACCTTGTCTAATGATCCTTGTTCTGTTTCTAAGGTCTACGTTCAAGACATTCTTCGTAGCAAGTTGGGGACCAAAGTGTGCAACCTCCTGCATAAGGAGGAAGGGCACCTCTACGTCTGTGGAGACGTACGCATGGCCAAGGATGTGGCTCAGACTCTGAAAGGGTTGCTTGCAAAAAACCTGAACCTCAGCCAGCAGCAGGCAGAGGAGTATTTCTTCCAGCTGAAGGTACGCTGTGGCAGGCAAGGTGTTCTTGCCAGCCAGAAAGTCAGTTCTTTCCAGTCAGTTCCAGGATGGGTTAAAGTCATCAGAATCACGCTCAAGATCTTTCAGGCTGCCATGAGCTTCTGTTCAGCAGAACACACAAGGCAGAAAGCTCTAAGTGATCAGCTTAGTCTATTCATCACAACATAACACGCATAGTTTCTGCTTGATTGGGGTGTAAGAGTGACACAGCATCTTCTCTTCCATTTGCCATTTCCCCAGTGTCCACCCTTGGGCTGGGACATGAGCTCGGCAGCGTGTCTGGAACCTAAGGAATTTGAGGCTTTGTTGTACTTGGGGAGGACAGTGAGTTAAGAAATCAGTGTGCCCATTGCTGAAAACACACAGCTGGGGTCTCTGCTGGCTCTTTAGCACGTGTTGTCAGAACGTGTCCTGGAGCACGTGTGTGGGGTTCAGAGAGGTTCCCCGTATGGGCAGTGACAAAGTGCCCTGTCACAGAACCAGTCACAGGAGCAAGAGACCTCTCAGTCACTCAGCTGCCACCTGAGGAGGAGCTCGTGGTATTTGATTAATCTCTTGGGTTTCCTTTCTTTTTCTGCAGAGCCAAAAGCGGTACCATGAGGATATATTTGGGGCTGTGTTCCCCCAGGAGGGCAGAAGCAGCGTCAGGGCTTCGCAACCCGCCGGGCTGGGGACGAGCCAGCCCGTGGAGTAGCCAACGCTTGCACGTGCAAAAAACAAAGGGTCAAATCCTCTTTCTTATACATGTTAAATCATACACATGTATGTGATTGTGGGATTTTACTTTTAAACCTCAGCCTTATTTAAGAGAAAATATTAAATTTAACTTTTGTTGCTATTTATTCTGAAACTTCTTTTAATAGATTATCTTAATAGTGAAGACAAATTATTTTTTTTAATACTGTCTATGCTGGTATAAATCTGCTGGGTTTTGTAAATACAAGGAAAATATAGAGTTTTTTACTATTTAAGCTAGAAGTGAAATCTTTTTTTGAAATATATTGTTCCTCTTTGTGAATTTATTTATATCAGATTGTTGTGCTGTGTGTATTATCTTCACGTTAAAGCAGGTAAATGGACGGTTGTGTCACTTGGAAATGTAGAGTCACACGCCCTGTTGGACCTGAAGCAATATTTGCAAATGAGATAATAATAGAGTGGTTTGTAAGTGGAAGTACCTGCTGCATCCACTTCACTTGTACGTGTGAGCGGAGGCAGCAGTTGTGAGCTCTGCTTTATGGGATCCAGGCGCCGGGACCTGAGTTGTTGCAGAGCCCGTGGCAGGAAGGGCCAGGAAATTCAAAAGCACTTTGGACATTTGAGTTCTACATGCTGATTTACTTGATCTGTTTGTAATAAAAGATGCCTTTATATTGATACAAACGACTTGGTGTGGATTGAGGTGTCCCTCTTTTTGCTGTTGGCTTCAGCCCAGAAAGCTGGGGAGGTAGGTTTGTTCTCCGGCTGCAGGGAAGGGGGTTTGGCTCCCGCCAACTCTCCGGCCGTTCGCACAGAGCCTGTCTCTGGGGTCACACTCTCTGCCTAAGAGGAGTCCTGCTGTTTTGTTACTGCCAGCAAAGTGTGGATTTTCACCACAGATTGTCAGACTGGCTTCTGCAAACTGCAAAAATATAAAATAGCAATGGGAGCAGTATCTTCTGCCCTAGTTCTGTTTCGACTTTGGCTCTTTCTGTGCCTTGCAGTTATGTCAGAGCTTTTAGCTCCTTCTAGAAAATTACCAGGGCTTTATGATCAGGTTAAAAAGCTTGAGGTGAGATTCTTTTGTTGTCCCTTGTCTCCAGGAGCTGGAATCTGATGAAGGAGGAGTTGAGACTTAAAAGTCAACAGTGCCATGCGTGTACAGTGTGTTTCACACACGCCTCAGAACAGCCTTAGCTGTGAGGTCACAAATACAGCGTAGATGGAGAATGTGGACAGTGGTGGCAGAGAACAGGATGGATCAGACAAGAGGGACAGAGAGGACAGGACAGAGGAGGTTCCTGGCAGGTATGGAGTTGCACACCTACACCTAGTCTACCTACACCCTGGGTGGTGTTTCAGACTCTGTTCAGTTGGTGGGTTTGGATTTTAGACTCTTGTGGTGGGATGGCAATGGGACGAGGTAATTGCACTTTCCGTTAAGAAAGTTCTCAATAAGCCCAGGGCTCACCGAGTCCTAGACTTCAGATCCAACAAAAGCAGGAAACAGAAGAAGTTCCATACCTCAGAGTGCTCGTGCGCTCCCGGCCCTTCGGGGAGCTGTGTCACTGTGTCACCACACAACCCACTTCCATGCACGTGACTGAACGGGGGTCTGAACAGGGTGAATGTCCTTGCCAGGCTGCTTTCTCTGCATCTCAGGTGTCTTTTCAAGTTGTCACTTACTCCAAAGCATTGCCATAATCCTTTGTAAATGCTTCTGTCCTAAAGGACCGTAGTTCATTTTCATTTGGAGGCTCAGAAACTTAGAAGAAAAAACAAGTAATTCCTGCTGTTTATAGCAAGTTGAGAGCAGAGTGGGGGGCCCTGGGCTAACGCTGTGTCCTGAAGATGTGGGACACCATCGAAAACCCCCGGCCAGGGAAGGAAGAGCCTCTGCTCCTTCTTGGGCCCCCGACAAGTCAGAGCAGAGGCACAAGTGTTTGGGTATCAGCTCAGAAGCTGCACGACTTTCCATTTCCATATTCTAAGTTGATGAGGGCAGTCTTATGGGGGGAACTTTTCATCTGAATTCCACCATGGCAAGTATTTCCCCTCAGCAGAGAGGTGGGAAGACGGTTAAAGGAAAGGATTAAGAAAAGCAGAGATCTGTTTTAATTCTTCATGAGTTTATTTAAACTGGTCCCAACTGTAAGTTAACTCCAGTTGCAGCACTGATCTGGAGCTGCGTATAATTGCTTTTTCTACAGAAATAAATGGGGAAGATCGTGCAGATGTTAAGGTCAGTGGATAATTATTCTATTCCAAGATAAAAACTGAAACTTCATTTAAGAAACCAGATACAAAATATACCTTTTAAAGTCCTGAAGATGATCAAATCGCCTGTTCTGTGGTTATTGAAGTGTCTGTTACAGCCCCAGGGCAGCAGAGGATTTCAGCACGTGCATTAGTTTCAGCACTGGAGCAATCTGCCAGAGGCAGAGGAACTATTTTGGGCTAAAAGGTACTGGGATGATCATGCACCTCACAGATCCTGGACGAGCAACACTTCCTGCAGCAATTAGTGCCTTATTTCATTAACACTTAAGCCCACCTTACCTGGCTGTAAAGCAGTGGGCACTGGGTGCGGGACTTCCCCAGCCCCGTTCTCCGGCCACTTCTGCCTGTTGGTGAATTCCCTGGTGCTTCCAGATACAGGGGTGCATCGGTGGGCTGAAAGACAGGTTGCCATGGGGATTTATCAGTCCCAGGGCTGGCTGGGTGTGCCCCGGGATGCGGAACAGACACACTGATTGCTGCCCTAGGGCCCGTAACAAAAGTAGGGCTTGGCCGTATGAATGTGTTTCTGAAACGTGGTGGGGCACGGTGAGGCTGTGGGTGCTCCTAATGTTTAAAGGACTTCTGTTAATTTAAGCTCTTTCCTTGAGGAAAAGCAAAGGAATCGGTGGAAGGGCTACACGAGTATGTTGTTGCCCTGCTGAGAGGCAGCAGAAGTTCCAGCCTTGCATTAGGGTAATTACTTGGGAAATGTAACTGTCTCCAGGTGAGGGTGCTGGGGGGCTGATTAGTGATGGGGGACAGCTGAGCTCCGTGGGGCAGAGCCTGGGGGACAAGGTCTGTGTGGTGGTGAGCTGCAAGGCTGACAGACCTCGGGACAAAGAAGGCAGAAGGAGTTTGGGTAGGTGAAAGGCTTTTATTTATATATTTTTTAAACAGAAATTGATGCTTTTTACTGTGGCTGTGCTGGGGGGTTCCCTTCCTTGAATGTGTATTGTGCAATCCAGGGCTCTGGGTGGATGGAGACTTCCCTGCCCAGGTGAGGAGGGGGCTTGAGCTGCTGCCTTTTGTGGGCAGGAGCTGGCAGAGCTCAGCACGGATGAGCCTGTGACGAGTTATGTCCGGTTCTCCTACACCTTGCTTCAATTAGTTCATTTGTGGCCCCATCTACGTATTGTGGGTTGTTATTTGGTGTCTTCTCTGAATGAGCTGCCGTTCCTGTGGCTGCACCGAGGAGTTTCGCGTGCGCTGGGAGGAGCGTTGGCCAACGGGGAAGGTCCAGCAGGGCTGGGGAAGTGGGTGCAATCGGGTGTCACGGCGCAGCTGGAGCCACGCGTGGGCTCTGCCTCTGCTTGAATTTGTTGAGATGTGAGCACTGGTTACTTCAGCAAGAAAGAAGGGGAGAGGGGGAGGCTTTTGTTGTCTTTCAGAGAAAACAAATCCTTGGACTGTTGATCAGTGAAAGACAAATACTGTAAAAAGGCTGTTAAAAATCTAAGAATGCGATCTGAACAGGAGGAGTGCTCTACGAACCCCGGGTTAACAGGTGGGGTTAGGCTTTCAGCAGGAGACAGGTATTCCGTTTAAGTTTTTTGTAAGAAAAAGTGCTTTGACAGACTTCTAGATGGCTGCTAACGTTAAGTGGTGTCTTACTGGGGTATGGAACGGCTCGACAAGCTGTGAGTGGGTTCTTGTCTCTAAGCCAGAGCCTGGCCCAGGGTAACATCTCCATCTGGAGGGTTCATACGTGAAGGGCCAGCAAACCGTCAGTGCTTGTCGGGTGTTGGGGCCTGTTACCTGCGCCCAGAAAACACCCCTCTGTTCCCCGAGGGACGTTAAGTTCCAGTCTTTGTCCCTCTTAACGAGGAACCGGCGGGTTCCGTCTGCTCCCTGGGCTCGGGGACTCGGACAACGGCCGCGGGGCCCCGGTGGTTCCGCTCTTGGGCTCTTTGGGCTGTTCCTGAGCCCTGGGCCTGTCCCAGGACCAATGTCACTTTAGGAAGCCTCGGGCCAGGGTGGCCGTGTGGCTCTGCCGGGGCTCTCGGTGACCGCAGGGACTCTCCAGGGGCAGCTGGTGCCAAGAGCAATAAGGTGAAATGGCGTTTCTTGCGAAGTCCTGCCCCGGGAGGGTGATGTGCTGCCTGGGGGACAGGGCCCCTCCTCCCCCCCCAAGCGCTTCAGTGAGGGGTCCTGGGCTCTGGTTTTCTGCCCAAAGCCTGGGTTTGTGGGGGTATAATCTCTTCTCCCCACACAGACCCCAAATCCTTATATGAAAGTGAGTAAAGCCAGTGCCTGGTGGGACGGGGGGTGAGGGCCCTGGGAGGCTCCTGTTGCTCCCGGGAGCTGTGGCCGAGCAAAGATCAAAGCCAGGTGACAAAGCCGGGTGACAGCCGGTGAGTGTCACCTTTATGCCTCAGGATGGTTTGGGTTGCTTGGGTTTTTTTTTAAATTAACCACCCTGGCCCTTCAAGTTTGATTGAGAATCAAATTCATTATTTCTTATCCTTTATGAAGGACAACAAAGCTCAACTTATCTTAAGCTTTTTATTGTTTGCGCATGAAAGATCGAGATAAGACGGCAGAAATGGGAAATGGGGTTTTTTAGAATGCCTTGCCCTTTTCCCGGCAGGACAGCACAAAGCACCGAGCCGTTTGGCAGCAGCGGAACGTTCCCGGGGTTAATTAACGCTCTGCCCTGTCCCTCGGGCCGGGGGCGGCTCCTGGCTCCCCCGCGGGTGGAGGGAAGGGTTCGGCAGGGCCTGGGGGGCTCCGGGGGCTCCCCGAGTCCCTGCGGGGGGTGCGGGGCTGGAGACCGTGGGGCTGGTGCCCCCCCGAGGAGCGGGTGGGAGGGTCGGGGGGGGGGCCGGGCAGGTTGGGGGGGGTCCC
>JAOXJM010000006.1:4103632-4118497 GCA_026413425.1 Tringa solitaria
GGGTCGGGGGGGGGGCCGGGCAGGTTGGGGGGGGTCCCCCTGTGCCGGTGGGTGCGGAGCAAGGACGGGGCCAAGGGCTGCGGGTCCCGGGGAAGGGCCCGCGGGCGGGAGGCGGCTTCTCCGCGCAGTTCAGCGCTTCAGGAGACGCGGGGATGGAGTCCGGAGACCACGGGATCACTTGACCCGTCGTGTCCCGGGGGGAAACCTTCTTTGGCGATTGTAAATGGACTCGGGAGCTCTTCGACCGGCCCCGGACCTCGGTGCGGGGGGGAGGGAGCCGGGTTAATTAAGAGCCTGGAGCTGTAATTAAGGGCAGCAGCCGCGAGGAGGCAACCGAGCCCCGGGGAAGGGTTTGTGCCCGAGAGTGCGGGAGCCCCGCATCCAGCCCGCGTCCGTCCCCTCCTCCCCTTCCCCTCGGGGTGCGGTTTCTTGCCAGAGCCCGAATTCCAGCAGAGACCGCCCGGAGCCCGGAGCCGGAAGGTGCGGGGAGAGCTCCGGCCCCGCAACCGGCGCCCCCGCGTCCGGATCCTCAGAGGAGACTCCGGGAGCCGCTGCGGGAACGGGAGGGGTCGGGGACTGGCGGCCGGGACCATAATGGGAGGGAACAAATGGGCTCAGAGGCCGTAAATTAACAAGTCAGACCAGTGAAGGAAAGCTGAGAGACACAGCAGGGGCGAGAGCAAAAGCTCCAAGGTGATATTTTATTAATTTTTTTTTTTCCTTACACGAGCAAAACCTGGGAGTTCCGTCACCCTTCGCTTCGGCATCTTGCTCCAGGAGTTTTTCTGTTGCGAAAGGACCCGTAGAAACAGGATCCCCCCCCCCCTCTCTCTCAGGCTCTTGCCCCATTCGGAGAAGGGATTTTAACGGGCGCTGCCTCCCCGTGTCCCCCCCGGGGCTGCCCTCACCCATCGCGAGGGTCCCACTCTGGTCATTTACCCCCAAAGTCTGACCCGTCCCCTTTGTGTCACGTCACCCCGTGTCTGTCGGGCTCTCGAGTGGCAAAGAAAATGGGGAAATGCTGGGAAATCCCCTTCTGCTGCTTCCTTGGGAGCTGCGAGGGACCGGGAGGGGAGAAGGGGCGAGCGATGGTGGAGCTGGTGACCTCCCTGGGCATCGGCTGACCCACCACGGCGGGACGGTCATCAATGCCCCTCCACTTCCCTTTCTTCCTACACACCTCCCTCATTTCCTGCTCTTTTAAATACAATCCCAACATTAAATACGTTCCTAACATTAAATACATTCCTAACGTTAGAGAGGGCAGAGCTACTCGGGGCGAGGCGCATCCCTTTGGGCCTGGTGGTCGTTGGACACAGAGGGGGTGTGGGAGTGAGGATGCTCCGAGCACCTTCTTCTGCCTTTGTCTCCTGTGAACCTCCCGGGACCCGCCACCACCTGAAAGTCTGTCCTGGGGGGGTGGCAGCCTCCCAGCGCCACCCCCGTGTGACCCGCGGGTCCCCGGCAGCGGGTGCGACGTGTTGGGGGGGGCACTACGGGATCGGCTCGTCTTTGGCTTTGGGTACAGGCAGATGGGGGGAAAAAAGGTCAAACCACAATTCTGTAACACCTGCTTCATCCAGAGCAAAGATTTATTCACTGAAAAGATTCCTACAGACCCAGAATGTCATCAGCAGAGAGTGCACTCTTTTTTTTTTTTTTTTCTTTTTTTTTTCCGTTTTGCTGGTTGCATAAACTAATACAGAAACTGTTGTTAATACTAACAATTTTTAATTAATTTAATAGCAATTCTGGAAGACACTCTGTTGATAGAAAATATAAAAAAAAAAATTTTTTTTACTGTACAAAGTTTACATCACATTTGAAAAGAGAAGGTGTCCATTTTCACCATGTTACAGACTCCCTTTACATTCACTACTGACGCGGGGCTTTAGTAGCAGCATTTACAACCGGCTTCACGTTTACACCCGGGCTCGCCCCCCCCGGCACCCGGGGACACGGGACACGGGACGCGCAGCCAAAGGGCTCCCGCCGGGTTTGCAACGCGCCGGGGGGCGAGAGGCTCCGCTCCCGTCCAGCCCCACAGCCCCAGCGCCGCCCGGGGGGGGGGTCTCACACCGAAATTACCCCGGAGCCATGAGAGGCCTCTCCCCCCCCCGCCCCGTGGCTCTGGGGGGCTGGGGTTTGCTTTCCAGAGCAATTTAGGGGCGTTAAACACAAACCCAAGGGCAGGTTCAATTAGAATCCCAAATCTCGTGATTAGAAGCAGGTTCTGGAACCCGGGGGCCGTGTTCCCAGGGGGGGCAGCGGGGGCTGGGCCGTCCCAGCAGCAGGACAGGAGGCCCCAGGCCCTGCCCAAAGGGACGAGGGATCCCGGAACCCGGGGACACGGCTCCGTGTCTGCACAGACGGGGCTGGAGTAACCCGGGGGCAGTTGCGGGAAGGACAAATGCTGACAGGACTTTTGTTGTTTTCCATAAATCGTTTTAATGTGGCTGCTGGTCCAGCACTGCCCTCCTCCCCCCCCCACCTCTCATTAGAAAAAAACAAGAATATATTGCTTTTCCAGCGTAGCCGACGGCGGCAGAGCAGCGTCACTGCTGGTGACAGGGACACCCCGACTGTTTGGAGGCTGGGGACTGGCTCCCACGGGGAGGAGTTTGAGGTGTCCCAGGTTTTGGGGCTCGTTTTACGCACAGAAATGGCAGAAATAACTCAGGAGGAGCCGCTGCCACCCTCCAAGGGCAGAACCAGAGGTTACAGAGCGACGCGCTGCGTCCGGCACCGGCCTCTGCGGGGCTGTAGCGACGCCGGGTGACACCGAGGGGCCTGTAGTGTCACCTGCGCGAAGCAGCACGTGCCCCTGCCCCAGGTGTGTTCTGCTGCTCTTTCTGAAGCAGAGAAAACAACTTCTGCTCAAACCTGCTGACACAGCACGATTGTGAGAACGCTCAGTAGCAAGGCTCCGAGAGCCCCGCGGGGACAGGCTGAACACGCAGTAGCCGGGGGGGGGGTATTTGCTTTACGAAGGTGGGGAGAGGACGGGGGGCAGGAGAGACCCCAACGCCACACCTGGCGACCACCAAACCCACCTTTGATAGCCAAGACACATCTAAAAAGTCGCTCTATCAAAATATTTATAAGTGAATGTACCCACTCGCGCGTGGCCGAGTGAAGCTCTGCTCAACAGAACTCAGGAAATGCTTTTGCCCCTTAATTTTCTACAGGACTCACCCCCCATAAGTAGCCAAAGGAGCTCCTGCCCCTTCGCCCGCCCCACAGAGGACCTCAGAGCCCCTTTCTCCTGAGCCTCCTGCCAAAGCCTTGTGGGGTGAAGGGGTCGGGGGGGGGGTAACATGCTGGTGGTGTTGGAGAAGTGAAACTGGGTGACGCCCAGGGAGCCCGGATGATCCATCCCACCAAACGGAGGGACAGAAAGGGTCTGAACGTTCATGGTCCTGTGAGGGCTCCCCCCGGGGAAAGCCGGGAGGGGAACGTGAAGGGGAGGGATGAGGGAGCCTCTGCAAACGCTGCTCACACTTCATTGGCATCTGCCACCTTAACTGGGGTAACTGGGTCTCCTTTATAACCTGCACATCACACCTTGGAGAGGGGGTGTTTGGGGGTCTTCCTGTCTTAAAATTAACCTTTGAAACAAGGCTGAGCTGCTGGGTTGAGTCAGTCCCTTAAGAGCAAGATGAAACTGTCCTGGCTGCAGGATTTCTGTCGTTCTTGTCGTCCTCAAAATAATTGCTTTAGTCCTAAGTTTTTTAAAACAAAGAGCTTGTAAACTGTGATGTGCCCGGCTTGGGGGGCGAGGGAATGACTCTGAACCTCTTGATGAGCCCTGCGCATCAAGCCCTTATTTAATACATTACTTAGGGATGGCTTTTCCCCTCCTCATCTCTCGCCGTTCCCGGCAGCTCCGGGAAATGCCTTTTCTCCCGCAACTGAAACGGCGGCTCCCGGTCGGTGGGTGTATTACTGCCAGAAACGCTGCTGCTTTTGGGGACTAGAACTTGTGCCTAAAACTTCGTAGGAAGAACTGGTCCCTGGCTGCAGATCTGTATCGAGTCGTGCTTTTATCTCTTTAAAGGCAGCAAGTGCTAAGCTCCCTCCGGGACTGCAGGAGCACAAGGAGCTTTTAGTGGGAGTTCTGTGTAGGAGAGCGCTCGGGTCTGTACCCGAGACCCAGCCTACGCCGTGGGAAACGCTCTGTCCTGGGGGGGCTTCAGGCAGGTCCCCCAGCGCCTGGCCCAGCCCTGCCCACACAAACCTGGGGCTGGTTTGGGCAAGAGCTCGATTTCACCTTAAGGAAAGAAAAATCCTCTCTGGAACTCCAGCCCCTCGTACCCGACGCGCTGCCGTTCTGCAACAAGCCCCTTCCCCCCCTCTCGGGGAAACAGTCGTCCTCTTTGCCACAGACGCGAGAAGGAACTAGAAATAGTTCTTTTTTTTTCAGTGCTATTTGAGAACGGCTGTAGTTAAACTCGATTCACTGTTTATTATGTTTAAAAAATATAGTTCACACAAAAGTATCATGTAAACATCCTTTAAATAACTGCTGGTGCTCAGGCAGAACTCAGACTGTACGGCCGCCCCCGGGGCTGCGGCTGCGCCAGCGTCACCGCGGGGAGGGTTCGGCGGAGGCTGGTGACGCCGGGTGTCGGGAGGAGACAACGCGCTCACAGACACTTACACCCCGCGCTAGAGCTTTTGGTGACTTGGCTCCAGGATTCCCAAGCCAAATCTTTCAAAACGCAGGACAACTTTGCTACTGTTAATGCTGGAGAGAGGGGGGGGGGGAGGAGAAGGGAGGGGGGAAAGAGTTACTTGTGTTGAATTATTTTTACAAAGCTACAGTTCTAGAAAAGGAACTAAAAAGGGTTAGATTCTGATCTCGTACAACCCCAGCTCGCCCAGAAAAGCAGCTTAAGTCATTAAGTGGCAAACACGGGAACTTATTCGTGTTAACCTCACGCAGCACGAATCTGATTTGCCTCAAACTGGAGAAAATGGGAGCTTCTGAGAAGTCCCTTTGGGGGGCAGGAGCCCGACACTTGTTTTCAACGGGCACTTGGTTTCCCTGAAGTAGAAGGGAAGGGAAAAATGACTTACAGGATTTGGTTTTTAAGAGAAAGGGGTGTTTTGATGAGGTACATCTGTTGGGTAAAATAACCCCACAGAACGAACCCGAACCCATTTGCTCCTCTTTATGGACTGTAGCAAGTGCATAAAAATGTCTTTTCCACACCCTGGGTGCCGGCCGAGCAGCCGCCCCGACCGTCAGCTCCTCAGGAGACCCTGAGAGAACGAACACGTGGTGTGTCTGTCCCTGGAGGCAGCAGAAACTGCCCTGGTTCTTGGTGCACGTTCTTCTGGCCCTGTCCTCTCCCCGCCAAAACAAGGTATATTTTTCAAAATGATGAATTGATAAAGAATGAAAAAAAGACCTTTTCTGAAAAGGCACGTATTTGCTGTTACCTGTAACTCTGCAAAGCCCCTAGCGTTAAGTCAGACGTTTTGCTGAGCAGGGGGTGTAAACTGAGGCAAATCATCAAATTCAAAGCCCAAAGGTTGGCAAGGGGGGGAGCAGGAAGGGGAGCTCTTGCTTCCCTCCTCTTTTCCACAGCGCTGGGGCTGATCCCGCTTGGGCCGGCCCCAGACACCACCTGTGGCTTGGTCCCGGCAGGGCCAGGGCCCAGGAGAGCGAGGACCATCCTTCCCTCCGCTCGAGAACCGCACCAGCTTCACCCAGCCCCTGGGGGAACGGCGCCGGTCCCCGGGGAGAGCTGGCACCACCTGCCCTCGGGTCCGGCCCGGTGGCAGAGCAGGGGGTGCTCAGCCCCGGGGGCCGTTCTGCCACCTCCGCTCACGAAGCCCCCTCCGGCACCGAGACCCCAGGCGTAACCTCGCTCTGCGCCCGGGGCCCCGCACCCTCTGCCCCCCGAGACCCCCCCAGGTGTCGGGAACCCCCCAAGCTGCCGGGCAGGAGGCGCAGCAGGGGCTGGTCCCTGCGCCCGGTGAGCGAGAGCAGATCCCGGCCCCTCTCCGGGAGGCAGAGCCTGCGGAAACGCCTGGGAAGGGAGAGGCGGCCGCGGTGTTAGACAGTGACTCCTTGCAGCCAGGAGGTGTTATTCAAGCGAACAGCCCACACCGAGCGGAGAAAGGCAGAAAAGGAGAATTCGGATATAGTGTTGATTATGTCCATGGGTTAATTTCGTGGTTTGTTTTTGCTTTTTTAAATGGAGGGTGATTGTCCGAGTTGCTGGTTAGGATACAACACACGGAAACATGCAAGGTGGAGCCCGTTATTGCACCAGTAGCTACAACCTACAAAGAAATGTGGGAAGGGAGGGAAAAAGACACCGTGAGAGTTAGTTTTCAGTTATTTAAAGCAAGCCCTTGAGAACTACCTATTCTAAAGCTTCCACCAGAACAGGGGGTTAGTGCAGTTTCTCAGAGGATGTGAAGGTGTCTCGGGGGGGTTTGACTCTGAGCAGTCTCTGGCTGCCCCGGGACCCCCGGGGTGACCTGACAGCCCGCAGCGTGCAGGGGACGAACACAACCGAGCCGCCTGCGCTTCCGTGTCAGTGAGCACTAATTCAGCTGCCAGTGCTGATAATTAATGCTGACACTTCAAGTACTTCTCCCCTATTAAGTGCTTTGAGCAGAGAAGCGGTAGTAATGTATGCAAATTGGCACAAACCACTGGCGGGGGTGGAGGGGGGTGTCAGTCTGTCTCCCCAGG
Source organism: Tringa solitaria (assembly GCA_026413425.1). Classification (NCBI taxonomy): domain Eukaryota; kingdom Metazoa; phylum Chordata; class Aves; order Charadriiformes; family Scolopacidae; genus Tringa; species Tringa solitaria. The sequence continues at coordinate 4,110,345 of JAOXJM010000006.1, forward strand.
GAACAATAATTAGGGGAGCTCCGACAGTCGTTCTGCAGCTCCACCAGCTGTTTGAGAGTAACTCCCGATGGAAACACTCATCCAAAATGATCACTTGGCAAATCGCTCTGGAATGGAGTGTTCTCATGAGCTGAGGGCCCGAACGGGGAGCGTGGTGTTAGAGGAGAAGGGGGGAGTGTGACTGCGTGGGAGCGCGGGACGGCTGGGGCTCTGCTCTGCACCATCTGCTCGGGGAGGTGAAAAGATCAAATCACCACCGGAGTTAATGATCCAGCACGAGGGGATCTCACTACACAGAGAAATGAGGGCAGGGAAGAGCTGAACCACAGTGTTCCCACTCAGAGCAGCACAGTTCAACACAGAACCGTAGTGTTGGAGAGCAGTGTCTCTAGAAAGGGAAAAATATCACCAAAGGGTGATGTGTCGTGTACGTGTAATGGAACACAACTTAAATACAATGATCTGCCTCTGAGATAAGGGAGCACTACCTTAAAAAACCTGGAGGGAATGTGCCAAGTGAAGCTGGACGGCTGGAGGGAATGGCTGTGGAGAAGCAGAGACTCAAGGCAGCTGGGGACAGATCTGCCCAACGTAAGCTGCGCCTGGAGACAGGCTTTTTTGGCTTTAGGAGAAACAGGGAAAACGATTGTTTCTCTTAAATTAGGACCCAGGGACAGACAAGCAGCAGCAATTACATACGGGTCCCTTTTGTAGCTCAGGTTTTGTGGGTTTCTTTTGAAATGGCGAGGACTGCAGCGTGGCTGGGACAGCGCTGCTGGGCACTGAGAGCTGGGGGTGCAGAAGGGCACCCCCCTCCCAAGGATGTGCCACAGCCCACACGGGCTGTAATGACCATGCGAACAGCAACTGTAAGGCAGTGGTTGTAGCTTTTTGAAGCGAGGGCTGTGGTATGTGAGCATCCCTGGCTGGTGTAAGGAAAAAACACCAGGCAGCTCCACTTCCCAGGGGGCGGGCAGTAAGCGTTCAGTTTTTGCTGATTCTAGTGTCCTTTTGTACAAAGATGAGGCCACGGTCTGGGGGGAGCCTCCCACACGTGAAGTTGTTACACGGGGAAATGTATCGGGGACCCGGTGCAAATGTTGGGGAAATTGCACAAGAGACAAATGGTGACATTTTGAACCAAACCCCCAGAGAAACCCCACCCAGCAGCACAGAGAGGGCCAGGGCAGGCGCCGGACAAGCGTTTGGTCAGTTCCAGTAAGGGATTGCGGGAAGATCATGAAGGGTTATGGGAAAGGAAGGGGTAGGTTAAACATCAAAAAAAGGAGAAGAAAGAGAAAATAAATATGAGAGGTTCAGTAGATGAAAATAAACATGAGCAGAGCACGTGGTAAATGGGCACTGGTCGCAAATGTGTCTGATCTCCGAGAAAAAACACTGAGGTCACCAAAATGCCACCTTGTGCCCAAGAGAAGCCCTGAGCGTGTCCTTGGGCCGGCTGTGCTCGTGGGGGCTGTCAGAGCTACTGGGGTAACAGCAGTGGGGATGAGACAACCGACACAGAACTGGTCGGGGGTGGGGGGTTCGGTCTCTCAGCTCCAGCAGCCGGATCTGCTTCCCTTCCTCTTGGTCTGAGCAGCAGTGGGAGAGGGAGCTCCCTTCCCCAGAGCGAGGGGTTACTCATGGGAGGGGGGGCTGGAAGTTTTAGGCTTGTGGCTTTATGCTCACCCAGTCCCAACTGGAACGACTTTTCTATTCTGGGCTCATCTGTCGTAACAGATGACGTGGGACGTACAATCAGGTGTTTTGAGGGACCTCTCCCAGTTTTGGCAGTTTATGGATGCGTGATCTGATGAGACCTTTCTTCCCCAATTGCAGCACAGAAACTGACCTCTGACAAGGATTTACGCTGACTTCTCATGATTTATCTTTCCTTGGTCCAGATCTTGACATAATTCCATCTTGGAGGGTCAGTGCAAACACTGCTGCTTGTTCCTAGCTGTCAGTTCACGGCATCCTCAGGATTTCTAAATCCCTTGACATGTCTTCGTTGCCTACTTTGGTAATTTTCCCCAGAAGTCAATTATTCTGAGTCTAATGCTGCATTTCTTTATCTGCGTCTGCAAATTGGGCACTCTCCCATAAAGAGGAGGAGGGGGTTGGATATTTTCCCCACATGCTCCTTGAGGAACTTTGGACTGTTTCAAAATGTGACAGTTCAGCTTCAAAGGGAAACTGGCACATTCTTTGGTCCTTCCCGTCCTCAGTCAGTACCAGCCATTACAGGGGAAATTCTAACCACTCTGGGGTCTGTGTGTGCCCTTTCCAATACTCTTGGTAGAAACTCTCTGAAATCAGACATAGAGCTGGGTAAGTAACCTGCTGAAGGAGGGAAGTGAATGTGATAAAGTAGGAAATCAACTGTCTGAAACACAGAGGCTTCATTGCCTCATTTCCTAGTAACTAGAAAAGCAGAAGAGCACACTGCTGCTCTCCCACAGAGGTCTGACAGCCCCCAGGAAGGCAGAACAAAGGACAGAAACAATGTGTTAGCAAATTCTGAGCAGCATAACTGTTCTTATCAGCAGCAAATACTCACTCAGCAGATTTCCAGAAGTGCCCGGGGTGGGAGAGCCGGCGATTCAGTTTTGGCAGTTTTTCAAGCATCTCCATGAGGACAGTGAAGCTGGGTCTCTCGCCAAGCTCGAAGGACCAGCACGCCGAGAGAATCTCCTGCAAAGGTGTTTGTGGCTCATTATCTCCACTGAGTTCCCAGGTCTAACTGTGCAGACTGAGAAGCTGATGGGGCACCGATTTGTGCGAGCCCAGCCAGAGCCAGTGGTTAACAGAGATCTTGGACATTGTTACGGTCAGGCAGTACCCTGCACACCAGTGATGTCCACTTCTGTACAACAGTTAGGGCAGAGGCTCAGTTTCTAACCAGGTGTCCTGTTCTAATCTGTTCTCTCTCCTGCCCTTTATCTTTACAGTTATAATATGAGTAAAATAAATCTCCTCTCCAAGCAGCTCCCTCTTTTCCTGGTAAATAGCTATATGGAAGGATTCCTGCAGCTGAGGTACTTACATTGACTTCTTTCCCCAGACTAACAGTTGCAAGGACTTGTTTCACTCCTTCCCCGCTTCCGATCTGCCAGATGAGTGCCTCTGCCGGCTGGTTCTTGAAAGGCCATTCTCTTGCCTGGAGCTCATACCACACAGTCCTGCAACACCAATGGACAAATCAAGCCTTTGCCTGCTCTTAAGAGAAAGATACAAACCCTGACACTGTTCCAGTTTCTCCAGATAAGCTCCAGGAGGTGCATAAGGCTCTGCAGCAAATCCCTCCCACCCCACACACCTCCCGCCCATGAATTTTGTGGTAGGTGAGAAAAAGCATCCCAGGCAGAACCCTGAGGCTGTGAGAAGGGAACCACGGGCTCAGGCTCAGGTCTGTGACAAATCTCATTAGTAAGCTCCCGTGGTACCCTGTGGTGTTCCTCTTACCCGAAGGCGTAGATATCTGCAGCTTTGGAGAAAGGCAGCTTGTCTTCATCTTTCCCGGGGGCCATCTCACGAACGATTTCAGGGGCCAGGTAGCACAACCAGTCATGAGGCAGCTTCAACTCATTCTCCCTCCTGAGTTCAAAGGAAAGAAGTGGGACTGAAACCTTACTGCTTGAACCGAGCAGCAGCACATGGACCATATCTCTGCTTCACCCAATGCCTGGACTTGATTCACTCAAATGTTTTTGCTGACATTTGCTTTCAAATTTTCTTGCCATATTAAGAACTACACATGTGACAGCCTGACTCCCCAGCTCATTCCTGGGCTGACAGCACTCTTTGCTGTGTTCTGAGTCTTACTGCACACATAACTTCCCAGCTACGTGCTATGGGAACAGTAGAAAGAACTCTTTTTTAAAAAAAAATTGTGCATTCCCAAAATGGACATATGTACTAAAGGGATCACCACTCCCCACTTGTACTGCGTAACACATCAAAACGTTTCCCTATTTGACCATTAGTTAGCATTCTAGAAGTGGACCAAGCATTGAAACCTCCACTTACCTTCCTTCCTGCACCACGCCTGAAATTCCAAATAATCCGAAGTCAGTGATCACAACTTTCCCGTTGTCATAGAAAACATTCTTGGATTTCAGATCCTTATGAACAATCCCCTTCGCGTGAAGATACCCCATGCCCTGGGAAACACATGCAGCGACGTAAGCTTTGTTTTATTATTTACAAGCTACCTCTGGACATGCTTTGCTTTCTAATGCACATTTACTCTCATTACTCCAGCATAAATGATTAATTGTAAATTAGACACTTCAGCTCTCTGACTGGCGCAGGGAGGGTGCAAGGGAGCAGATCTTAGTTCAGTGCTCAACCTTGGAATTGCTTTCCAAACTCTGCACAGTGGGGCTGCTGGAAGGGTGCTCTTAGTTGAAGCATTAAGTGTCCATGGACTTGGCAATCCTGAACAAGTCTGTACATGTAAGAACCACGAACAACTGACAGGAGTTTGCTCACTAAATTCACAGGATATTTCTGCCAGAAAAGAAAACAGCAGCTTTAGAAATGCTTCTTCAGTGAGAAATACTGAAAGCAAGCACAGAAAACACTGCACAAATCTGGGAGAAAACACCATTTACTACTACAGTAACTCAGCTGCAGTTACTAATAAAGAGAAGAGACTGGGAAGGAAACCTGTCCCACAGGTTGTTCCCCTGTCTCATCATTGTTGCCTTTATCTAAGTTCTCCCTCCCTGGCTCCTCACTGACAAGCAAAAGCTCTGTTTCTCTCCATACAGGCCCCTAGCTTACTGCCCACTAAATTAGCACTTTTCAGCCAGATCTGAGCATCTCCTGCTGCACCTCCCTGTTGGGCTACTGTGACCCACTCAGCCCCTCCCCAGCCCTGCAGCCTCCGAGCTCCCGCCGAGGTGCTGCCCAGAAAGTGGGTCTCTCTGGTAGCACAAGGTCCCCTCACCTTAATGATCTCCTGCGCTATCTGCCGGGTTTTGTTAATATCCAGGGATACCTTGTGGTCCCTTACGAACGAGTGAAGAGTTCTTCCTTTGCAGAAGCTACAAGAAAGAGGAACAACAATCCTTAAAAAGGTCTTTTAAAATATTGGAGGGAAATAAGAACGTAATACTGGATGGGCAATTGGTTTTCTTATCACGTTGACAGAATCCCAGCCCTTTTCCACTGCTGGGAAATGGCATTTTGAAGTCGAGTTACGCACACGCCTATTGTTAAAGCATGCTCGACAATATGCAACAAATACATATATATTAAAAATAATGCTAAGATGCCATATCCTTACCTGGTAATGATTGCTAAATGAGGAGGGTTCATGCACGCTCCCATGAAAAGTACCACGTTCTCGTGCCGCGTCTGTCTGTAGTTCATCACCTCCTTCTTGAAGAGCTTGAGATGGTCCTGGTTGTTCCCGTCTATCTCCAGGAGCCTGATGGCCACCTCCCCGTGCCATTTTCCCTTGTAAACCTTCCCCCACCGCCCTTGGCCGATAGGATCCCCCAGTTCAATCTGTTCAAAGGGGATGTCCCATTCTTGCAGGTAGACGCTGGTCTGGCTTGGTTTGCGATAAATCATCCCTTGCAAGTGTGGCCGTCTGTTTGGCAAATCTTCCACCTCATCCTCATCATCTTCAGGTTCTGATTTATTAGTCTCTCGTTCTTCCACCTGTTCACAGAAAGAGATGGGAAACACACGCTGAGAGTCCCATCTGAGGGGCAGAAGGAGCAGAGGCTGCTTGGGAGAAGGTCAAGGGGCTGGATGTACGCGTTGCCTACAGCTCTAGAAATAGCCCTCAGAGGACAAAGTCATCTCAGAAGGCTACAGAAAGTCTCACTTCTGTATGTCAGAGCATTCAGGTGAAGACAAGAAAGTCTTTATCCCGTATAGAGTTACATTTGTAGAACCAGCACTAACATGGAGGCACTCGGCATCTCTCAGGATTTGGCCTTCAGCGTGGGGCAAAATGCTAGAGGCCATTCTGAAAGGAAGGGTCAAGACCCTTTTTGTCCTTTAAATTAATGTGGATGCAGGATTTTTTTGAGATTACTAAAATCATCCTGAAGTGCTCCAAAAATCAACAAACTTGATCCAAAATCCAGTAATTTCTGCTGAAATCATTGATTCTGTCTCTGTTGGTCTCCTCGTCCCTGCAGAGACCCGTTTCAGTGGTCAATCTCCAAGCTGAACACATGCTTAGGGACTGCCAAAATCACGGGCTCTTGAGACCAGGTCTGGAAAGGCTTTCTTACGCAAAGCATAAGGCCATGCTCGCCTTTGCAGGATCTGCCCTGAGCTAACCTGACCACTGGTGGTACCGACACCTCCATTACTTGCAGGTTTGAGGTTTGCAGAGCATTTAGACCTGGGAACTCCAGCAGCAGCCTGAGCTCCTGTAATGTAAAATCGGCTGTGCCAGAGTCAGCCAGAAGTTTGAAAAATATCATCTTAGCCTTATTAGAAAAAGTGAAATATTGTATATTGCAAGTACGTAATTGTTTCAGCCTCACTACAGAAACGATGACTTTTCAGTTGTGATCTCAGCAGTATGAACAGCTCAGTGGAGCTGAGGTCAGGCACAGCCAGTCCGAGCTGGACACCAGGGCCAAAACCTTTATGTGGCAGTTTCAACATGATATTTCTGATTGTACAAAAGCACAACCCAGAAAACCTACCTCTGCTTCACATCCAACTCCGTCTGCGTCTGGCTGTTGATCAGCACTAACAAGAGAAGACAGGTTTACAGTGAAAATAACGCTTGCATACAGAGCTGCATTAGGAAAGTGGGCTGGTACATATGCCAGTAGGGGAGTGGGAAGAGCAAACGGAGAGCAGGTCTTGATAATATTACAGTAGGTCAGAGAAAAATACAATTACTGCTCCACTCAACAGATAAGGACTTTCTAACCTTACTTTGGCAAATGAGGGACAATGACTTTGCGGCGATTTCCAGTGACTAAGTGGTAGGAGTTGACTGGCGGTGGCACAGCCGCACTATCGCAGTGTGTTCCAGTAACAGATACTCCACTCCTGCTGGAACACCAGCAGTGGGGCAGCACTGGGGAGGGCTGGCAACGCAGGCTGGAATCTTCTGCGTTTGCTTGCACCTGAGTGTGCCGTGCTCTTTTAATTGTAAAAGTCCCTAACTCCTCTTTCACCAAACCTTTCTGCTCTCGGGAATGCACACATATCCATAACTAGACGTTACAGGCATGGACATACTGGAATATCACATTCAGATTTACAAACCTGGGCACACCAGTATCACCCTTGCCGACTCCTGTGAGTTCTAAGATGACACATTCAGTTTTGGTCATAACGTAGCACTTTCAGTCTGATCTGAAGCTTACCAGGTAAACACGAGGCAAGTAAGAGACTCTAAAGCTGTACTTACTTAGTGTCTGCAGCTGGTTCTGGAGGTTGTGCTGTTTGTGCAGGGCTGGGAATTTCTGGAAAATTAGAAACATTTATGAAACGTATTTTACACTTCAATCTCTTAAAGATTGGAATTTTTCACATTGCAACAGTGATTATTTGCTTCTTAGTGAGGAATTATAAACTAAACTCAACCCCAGACAATATGATTTATACTTCTATTCACTTAAAACTACGCCCATCTTTCCTGGTACTTACATGCCTGTACATTGACTGAGCCCATTCACCTACTTATCTGTAACTAGTACATAAATCACATCACTACCTCTTATTAGGAGAGAGAGGTCTGAATTATGTATTGAAATAAGAGAAAGTTTGAATTGTTTAGGTACTTTTTTTCTTAAAAAAGCAGAATTATTGTTCTTGGGCAGCATGCAGAAGTTTACAAACAAGTTACTTTTTGGCAGCAGAAGCTGGTTAGTAGATTTAAAACAATCAACTCACCTGGGAAGATAAACTGTTGTCTATGTTGAATGTAGTAGGCAGCTTTTTTTTTAAATTGTTTTTTTTAAAAAAAAAAAAAACAGCAAAAAAAATTACCAGGAGAAAAAAAAACAAACACAAACAAGTTAGAGGATCATCAGTAAGTGCCCTGTGTGCATTCAATGAATTAGTCCCAACTCACTGCTGGGAAACAGGTTAGTAGATTATCAGCCTGCTGGAGGGGGTGAATCTCAGCACATGCATTTCTGGAAGACTATGAGAGACGATAC
>JAOXJM010000006.1:4118597-4133762 GCA_026413425.1 Tringa solitaria
GGGAAAGCACCGTGGTCAGTGGCACAAGGAAATGTAGAGAACCCGGGAATGCTACAAGGCAGGGCCATGTAAAGGCTCGTGCTTCGATGCCCTCTCACGTGTGCAGCTTTTCAGAGATGCCCCCAGAGAAGCTGAAGCTCGTGAGCTATCTGCAAGCATATTTTTTTAATTTCAGTGAATTTGAGCAGTATGTCCTAATACAAAGTAGTTGCAGTAGAATTCTTGTACTAAACTGGCTCCGCTTCTGCTCCTTCTGAGCGGGCTAAAATAGCAACTTCCACTCCAGAGCAAAAGCTCGAGGTAAAGTACAAAGATGTAGCAGCTACTGAGCAGCATGTGGCTTCCTTTCCAGATCAAAGGAATTACATTTTTGCTCGCTGTGTAAATCTTTGCCCTTGTCAGAGATTCTTGCCTCTATGGAGTGACCATTTGGGTTCTTAACCTGTGTGTAGGGTAAATAATTCTTCACCACACATGTATGTTAATGGTTTAAAAATAAATGTTGATTGTTGCTTATCTTTGGGAAGATACTACTTTGGAAAGTAATTCACTCCAGTTCTCATTTTCACGTTTAGTAATCAACTGACTCATGATTTAAAGCCACTGGTGACCAAACACAGAAGGCAGCATGCATTTTACAATACAATGAGAAAAGGGAGAGGAAAGAATATATATGTTTTTTTTTAGTCCTTTTCAAAAAAGAGAAAATAGAAATCTTTTAAGAAAGGTGCCAACATTCCTTATTAATCTCTCTCCTGCACTGGTATCTTGATACCACTTGAAAAATGTTAAGAACAGACCAGTTTCTTTTATCAGGTAACAAGATACACCTTCACACCTTAAGACACAATTATGTGTTCAGAAACCTGCAGCTCCCTACAAAGTCCCGGTCAGTCTCTGCTCACACAGAGGCCCTTCTGATCTGGGCAAAGAGAGGGCTCCTGAAAGGGAGGAGTTTACCTGGGAAGTTAAACCGCCCGTCCCTCTGGCCCATGGGAGACGGGTTCGGGGGAGGCGTCGCACTGGGGGGGTTGGAAGACTGGAAAGGTGCTGGAGAAGATGGAGTGGATGAGGTTGTAGAAGAAGGATTACTGCTAGAGTCCAGGTGATTTATTGCTGGTGGATGCTCCTGCAGAGCAAGGAAAGTCACTTGTGAGAAGACAATTTAAAAAAAGGAAGAATTTCCCTCAGTGTTCACAACTAACCTCAGCTCAGAGCATAGTTTTTTCTAAGAGGCAGCAGGAACTGCGCACAACCGATGTTTTACAAGGAGAAAATGTCACGTATCAAAGTCTCCTGGCAAAGCTAAAGCTCAAGGAGCCATTCCTGCTCCAACCAGCAAGGTGCTGCTGCCACCTCTCCTGGTTGTAGCCCCTCAGTGACTCACGGACACATGACTCACGTCAGTCACCACATACCTTTTTAGTTAGTGCTTTGGGAAGAGTTCCAAACTGTGGTTCTGTTGGTCTGTCCACCGGATTATTGATATCAGAAGGGACAGACTCTGTTCTTCTTATTTTTGCTACTGAAAAACAGGTTGGAGAAGGGAGAAAAAAAAATCTTTAATCAGACTTTTTATTCTTGTGATACCATCAATTAAATTGAAATGCTAAGAACTGGTAGAAAATTACTTACTGGGAAGGAAGGATATTCTACAAGCAGGTGCCTCTTTAGTACACTTGTTGTGACATTTTAATCTGAAAGAGAAACATTACATGTTAAATAGCAACTTGTTCTTTCCCCAAAAGCCTACCCTTATTTTGTAATTCTTACGCTAACGTCAGAGGGAATTCTGGAATGCTCCAGGCCCCAGAGCAGCATTCATATGAGGAATTCTATTACGGGTGTCATTAGGCTAATGAAAGCCATATATGTGTATCTTAGCATCTGATTTATTTTTAATATAGTTACCTTCTCTGACTATTATCCTGGGACTGAGAAGGACTAAAATCTCAGCATTCTGGACTAACAACCCAGACAAAAAAGCAAAAACTAAAACCCTCACTGTTATTTAGGTATCCAGCTCCCACCACAAGATTTGCCCGTGTCCAGGCAGGAAGCCTGTGGCAGGGAAATAAATTCAGTGTATCTGTGTGTCAGGCTGCCAACCTGAGTGCAAGCTGTGCCAAAGCCTCCCTTTGCCCGTTCAGAAGCTGACTGAAAAAGTGGTGCCGCTGTTAAGAGCGCATCACATCAAGAGCTACTTGTCACTGCAAACTTTAGTGAATCAAAGTTCTGACAAAGATCATCGCTGTGTGCTCACCTGCAGTACTTACACTTCACCCCGAACATCATGCTTTTCTGACAGACTTGGCAAATCTGAGATAACCAAGACTTTGTAGAGAACCTAAGTGGAGACAAGAAAGGAAAAATGATGCTAACTGGTGTCTAAAGGAAAATCAACATTTGTAGGTAGTCACAGACAGGCTGTACTCCTTTAGCCCTTTCTGAAAAGCGCAAGTGGTGGTGTGGAAAAGACTTGTCACTTTTCTGATCAAAAGCAACTGAAAGAAGGCTGGCACCATCTCTGCTGGCCTGTTACTAGCTCTCCACTCTTGGAATGGGGCTGAGAGGTGCTCAGAGGTGCCTCTGACAAGGAGACAGGCTGTACATGTACCCGTCTCTAGCAGGTCCTCAAAGCTGCAGCTCAGCAATCACAGATGGGTGGTGGTGGGAGTCTTAGCCCTTTCACCAGAAAATTAAACGATAGATTTGTGTGGTGTTAGAACTGGCTAGCCCAGCTTTGGTTGGATTTGGGAAGGGGGGATGCAGGAGACTGCAAGGGAAGAAGAGGGAAATGTGTGCTCTTCCCAAGTAGGGAGGAAGGAGGAGCCTCTCTTATTGGTAGCAGTGGAAGTGGTTTTAAAAAGGCTTTGTTACACATTTGGCATGGTCCTACCAGCCCATCCACTACACTGCTACTGCTGCTGTGCTGGTTGTTAGGGAAATGTCAGCCAACTGGCTTTGGAACAAGGATTCCAAGTGCTGGACATATCGGTGGTATATTAAAAATAAATTTGGCTGAAATACATAGTTAAGGTTGAACTTGGCAAATGAGGCCCCCAACCCAACTTCAGACCTATCTCAGAGCCATCCCTGCCACAAACACCCCAAACAGGACGCCGTCCCGCTCTGACCCTGCCTTGGTGCCCTTGGTGGCCCTGTGTCACTCACCTGTGTGTTACCGCTAAGCCGAAGTCTCTTCGTACCGTTTGAGGGGATCCTTGGGAGAGTTCTGATGGAGAACAAAAGGATGTTTTAGGGAAGCATTAGTCAGAAGCAGTGCTTACTGGTCTAGGTCTGGTCTAGTTATCTGGCAAGTCCCAAAAGGGAAACCTAGACTTCAAAATGCCAGCCTAGCACTCCAGTGGTTGTATCACATCACTTCACTTCCTAAGAACTCCCCAATATTGGCATATTTCCCGAATTAAATCTATAGCCATATTGCAAATCTGGTGAAACCTCAAATCTGCAGGCATTGACACAGCTGCAAGGCTGGACACTGTCACTGCTAACAAAAGCCAGTCTCTTTCTTTGACCCTAGATGGCACCAGATTCTTTTTTATCATTATTCCAGTGAACTTTTAAAGGCATCTGTGGTCTTCAGCAATGGAACAATTCCTTGCTTTTCCAAGGAAAATTGCTGATCTAGTGTGGCCATCCAAATGCAGTCATCTGAATTAATCATAATATAACAGTTAAGATGACTAAATCCTTACTGAAGAGTCCTAATGAATATAACAAATTTTGGAACTGAATGGCACTTAAAAGAGCTGACAGAATAGCTTTTAAAACAGACAGTATGACTATATGCATAAAAGCACCAGAGATACTTGGCAATGAATATCCGAAGATACTAAATGGTTAGGTACGAAGTTATTTCCAGTACCAAAAGGCACCAGTAAGACCTCTCTGAAATCACAAGACAAGCAATTCCAACCCCCTTGCTTTAATCCTTTAAACATCAGTATTCATTTTCCTTGATTTTGTCATCTGATGAAATACCAGGTACAAAAATGACCAAGTAAACATCCTGCAGTTCTCCAGCTGGCCCAGGTTCTGTTCAAGTTAACAGAAACTCAGGGACAGAAGGCCCTAGTGAGGAGCTCCTGAGGTTGCACAAGGATGATCAACAGGTAGTTGACAGGGACAGGTTCTCTCTCAGCAATGAAACGAAGCCCTGTAAAAGTCTCTTACCGAACCTAGAGAGAAAAAATAAATAAATAAATCTTTTTTAGACATTGATATTCATGTGACAGGATACACACTTTAATAGAGCAGAAACTCCTTCCTGCAGCGTTTGATGTCAGGTTTACAAACACCTCTGGTTTCGCACAGGCTCCTGAGGTCACTGCACAGCCAGTATTTCCCTGCCTACAAACGGCAGTCTCTGCTGCGTAGAGCCCCAGCTCCAGTCTGTGAGGGAGGGGTACAGGAGCGCACCCAAATTTTGGCTTCAGACAAGAAGTGCTAACGAGGCTGGCAGGCTCCGTGGAGGGGCTGCATTCTGCACTTCTACCAGACTTAATCAATAGGACCTGAATGACAGCAGATGCAGCTTCTTACCACTGAATTTCAAAACAAAGCCACAGGTGCTGACTTGCTGCATTTAGAGGTTTAGCAATTTGCAGGTTTCAGTATATACTTTGTATGCACTCACAGTGTGGATGCAGTGTGTATGACCACGGCCGCCCGTGGGGAAGGAGATATTCCATACTTACTTTATTGGAGGAACTTCATCTATCCTGTTTCCCAGCTGTGATTCATGGGACTTGCTCCGTGTGAGGGTTGGGAAGTTGGGTAGCAGCTGAAAAACCTTCCGGCAAGGGGGAGGAGGAGTCCGTGGTGGCTTAAACTTATGCCGTCTCTTGGCTTGAGGAGTGGTGGGGGGAGTGATGGTGATGCTGTGAGGAGTCCTTGGCGTTAACCTTCCACTGTGTGTGGGGAACGCAAAAGGGTCCAGGAGGTTTTCTGCATAGATAGAAGGTCCATGACTCGAGGCAAGAGAATCTGCAGATGGGATTGTGGAGACAGAGACAGACCGTGCCTGCTGGCCGCTGCCCTTGGGGAGGTGCAGTGCAGAGGGGGTCCATGCGGGCGCAGAGGAGCAGGGGGATTCGGGGTTCGTCGAGCTGTTCTCCCGCCGTGCCTCAGACAGGTTAATCAGCACGTCGTCTTTTAACTCCCCACCTGTACATCAACCACAGCAACGTTAGTGATTGATTGAAATACATACTACATCATGCTGCTTTAGGCTATAAAGTGGTTTTTTCCCCCTGCTTTGTACCTAGCCAAGGGGCAAGCCTCGCTTCTCCTCCCCTGACAGCCGTCTAAGACATCAGGTAAAGTAACCTTTAAAACAAGAATGGCAGTAACTCCCCTTCTTTCCTGTCTGTAGCTATGTATATCAAAAGCTAAAATCAAGTTCTGTGTTCTAAGCTGGGCTGAGTTTTAACTGATTGGGGCCCTATTGAAGAATGTGGGTTATAGAAACCGATATAAAACAGGCACCCCAATCCCTCTGGAAGGCCTATGTGGATTTAGTGCCAAGCTCATTTCCTGGCAGCCTGTCTGCTTTTAGGCTGGTCTTTGGTAAAAAGAGGACACTATCTTATATTAGCCAACAGAACTGCTAAATACCACTTAAATTGCAAATGGCAATTAGGTTGGAAATAAGGGGGTTCAAGGAGCTCCTGACACTGATTTGGCCACTTCTCTCTCTCTTCGGCATGTAACCAGTGTCTGGAACTCACCTGGTACCTGGAGCTCAATCACAGCACTCAGCACAGAGCTGCTGTGTTTGATCAGTCTGTATGAGACAGAGCTGCAGCAGGACAGACAGCTGGACATCCTGCTGGATCACTGGGGGAGCCCAGTGCTGCCTCTACAATGCCTAGTGCTGTGGTTCAGAACGAGCCAGTACAGCTTGTAGACCAATTCTGGGCATAAACAGGGAAAAAAAGGTACAAAGGCCCGCAGGCAGCAAAGCAGGAAGGATAATTTCAGAGGCTTAATTCATCAGGATAACCCTCCGTCTTAATTTTAAGTATGCCCTTAATTACTTGAATCAAGGTGAAAAGTCAAAGCCTGAGGCCCTGATGTCCTGGTTGACCTGAAGAGAGATGATATATCTGGATTTTTAAAAAATGTAATTTCTTTATAATAATTGAATACCTTGATTCCGAACAATGGCTGGTTTGCCACAGTATGGATGGGAAGTATTTGATAGCCCAGGACAAGAAAGATTAGAAAAAAGGAAATATGGAACTGAGCTGTTTGCTGACTTTTCCATTAACTAATCTTTATGATTTGCGAATGGTATGAAGTGTCATAATGCCAACAGGAAACATGCCCTTCCAGTGACAGATTGAAAATGGCTACAAAGAAAGATGTGATGCAGGTTAGTACCAGTGTGCTGCTAGAAACACTCTCAGACAGACAGATTTTACAGTGCCTTGGAAAGCAGGCTGGGGAAGGTGACAGTGAAACAGCACTCTGGGAATCTTGAGTTTGACTCATCTTAAATAACTTGGTCATATCCATGCTGAAAACATGCATTTCTAATTACACAGTACCTTTCTTTCCATAATTTCAAGGTAAATCACGGTTCTTTCTAGCTCTTGAATGTGTTTTGGCACTTGGCTAATGATTCTGTCAATTCTAGCAGTGAAAGAAAGACAGCAGAAGGCAAGTGGTTTTAAAGAGAATCAATTGGCACCCCACAAGCTACGGAGGGATAAAGGGGTGTCTGTGCAGTGTCAGAGCAATGTTTTTCTCTTCCAAAGCATTGGGATGAACAATACTCAGGCTTCTGAGCAAAGTAATGCCAAACATTCTTCTCTCTGAACTAGCAGTGTCTGGGGAGGGCACTACCTACAAGAAATGTGGTTGTATTTGTTAGGTCAAGGATACGCGCACTGAATGGTGGAGGATTCATTGCAGCATCAGCCACAATTCTGAACAGAGACAGAATAAGGGTATAGTCTGCTGAGTAGGAGAGGACACTTCTATACACATTTATTTGACATGCTGTCAAAACCGATTCCAATCCACAGCTCTAGATGGGTTTGATCACTGCAACTTCACCTACACCCAAGAGCCATAACCTGGTACACAGAACATACCCAAAGACACTCTCTAGAGGTTTTTGCAGATTGTCTCATATGAAAGGAAGCAGGATGGGGGCTGGATTGCTGAGAAATTCCATAGAACAATAAGGCAATTCTGTACCTGATTCAGTCACCTTCCGTAAGCAGCTCAGTGCCCCATTGAGCCTGGAGCACTCCTCATCTCTGGCCCCACACCTCTTCATTGTCTCCTTCACCTTTGACTCATTCATTTCTAGTAAGGCATCTAAGGTTAGCTCCTCCGGTATTCTCTGCAGAAAAACAAGACGACACAGATTTATTTTTAATATACATATATAAATAAGACTGTCACTTGTTATTCTGATGTACTTTAAATAGCGCCACCGCCTCACTGCCTGCTCTGACTCGTGATTCACTCAGTTTTGGTAGAGCATCTCTCTCAAGGGTCACTGAGTCAGTGGTGACCACGGGCAGGTCTCACCAGCTGCTCTCCCTCCTCCCCACACCACCAGGGACCAGGTGGATGGCCAAGTGTGCTCTGTGTCACTAAGATGTTATGGTATTAAGTTAGGATTAGAGGTGACTTAAATATTATTCTCCTCTTGTGGAAAGTTTTCGCTCAGTATTTTTGAAAAGCTACTAATGAAAGCTTAACTTTTTCATTAAAAATAGCAGTCAGCAACAGAACAGGCCTAAAACCTGAAAAAAATGTCAGATAGAGGTGTTTGGCTTTTCAGTAGGGAAGTGAAAAGTAAAAGCAGTGAGGAAAATTACTTATTTTGTTAAACAAAAGTAAGTGTTTTGACAAAGAGATAGCAACCTCCTCCTCAGGCAATTTTTCCTTCATTAGAGAACCAACCTTATCCATATCTTGCTTGGAAAGATATTTATGCAGAATTCCTTGTACAACTTAATACACCAAAGCCCCCAAAGTGATAAGGTTTAAATCAGGCAGACACAAAAGATACAAGAGACTGGAAAGCATGAAATGATCTGGTATTTCCTGACACAGAATTGAGCTGTGCTGACTCTCTCCTCCCCCATTCAAATGTTTCCAGGGTAAGTCTGCAGCAATTGTGGTTAATAAACAAAACCAGGATATTTAGCCCAGATACCCAGGAATTTCCCTGAAAGTTTTGCTTAAACAAACCTCTCTGCTGCCTACTCTCACAATGAGATCACAAATTTCACAATTTGGCCTCTTTCCTGAAGTTCCTACTCCTGGAATCAAACGATATAAAAGGGTATCAACTTTTATTGTCAGGGGAAACTCAAAAGCGTGGCTCACTGCTTGGAGAAACAAAAAGCTTGAAATCCTCTGGATTCTTAAACCCCGCTTCCAACTATGAATCAAATTTGAATGTTGTTGAATGTCCTTGAACAACCACATCTTTCTTAATCCAGACTCGTGCCTTCAAGATCTGACACAACTTTTAGCTGTGACAGGGCCAGAAAGAGCCCCAACCTTTGGAGCTTTGTAGGTGGTAACACAAAGAGTAAATGACATAGTTTCCATTTTTAGTAACTGTTGCGTGGAGCAAATTAAAAAAAAAAAAATTAAGAAAGGGCAGAAGTCTAAGAAATGCATCCTGCATCTTGTGTCACGTGCCCTGAACCAGATGAACACAGGACACAGCTGACTCCAGGAGAGGTGAGAATGGAAATGCGCAGTAAGCCCAAAGCAGGGCCATAGCCGAGCCGGAGTTCAGTCAAGCCTGGGTAAAGTTTCTTGTTCTTCTATAATTACTATTAGCAGAATAACAAAAGCACAGATACCCCACCTGACATTGGGTAGTATTATTGATTGTTCTGCACACCTGCACCACCAAGGTGCAGGAGTAAGACTGGCCCAAAGGCTTGTTCCTGAAGGACTTCTACTCGGGTAAAATGCAGGAAGCACAGAGGCTCCAGCGAAAACGCAGCACAAAATCCACTCTCCTGGGACTCCTCACCTGAGACTACACCCCAAAGGGCAAAAATTCCCAGCGGTTCAGGTCATCTCAGCTGAAATTGGAATGGGTTTCCACAGCTCAAATATTCCAGCATGAAGCCAGTACAGGTTTGCTCACAGATTCCCAGCCGAACTGGGCTGATACCAACAGGATTGAACCAAGTCTTTATTTGTTTCTTCTATATTATTTATATCCTAGTTATTTCTTAGTTATTTCCCCAGCACCCCCTGAATTCCTCTGCCCCGCGCTCGGGCGGGCAGCCCACAGAAGCATCTTTGTCCGGCGGTATGACAAGGGGGGCTCTGCGCTGCAGCGACCCGAGCAGCTCCGCCGGGGGTAGTGAGCGGGGGCAATCAGCCCCGGCACCGGTTACAGCCTGGTACGGGAGAAAGTCTTCTCACCGCCACGGGTGCCCCTCTGCTCCGGAGCAGGGACAGTAACGCTTCCCCATTAAGTATAAGCAAAAGCCAATGTTTTACAAAAAACATTTATCTCATTCCATGCTTTTACACGGCCTCAGAGTAAGCGGGATTACAGCAATGTCATTCTTGAATTATCTTGAAACGTTTCCTCACCCCCACCACTCCCCACTAAGAAAACAACCCAGATTACACAGCCAGTGTTTCAGGCAGCAGCGTCATTCCCGATCCCAGTATAAACTACGAGTCACGTTACCCAGTATCACCTCACTTCCCGAGCCTCCGCACAAGTGTAACCAGTAACTTATTAGAGCTATTAGTAAGTCAATCAGTAAAGTAGAAGAGACGAAGATTTCCTCGGGAAAGCAAAGCTTTTCCACCTCAGCCAGTGCCATAGCTCTAACTGGCCCGCGCAAGCAGCTGAGATGCCAGCTGGGACAGGACTGGTCACAGATCAGTTTAGAGGCCACAGAAAACTCACTAAAGCAAATCCCAGTAAAGTAATTTTAAAAACCCCCAAAACACAGATGATAGGAAAAAAGAGCTTTCGTTTTTCAAAGATCAAACCCCCGTAACCAGGAATCCCCAACTTTCACTTTTCATTTTCAAGCCTTCCTAGTTGCAGAGAAAAGCCTTGAAAATAATTTTTTTTAAAAATTACAAAGCATTCCAAACTATTGAGCTTTTTAGAAGCGTTAGGGCATTTTTTACTTTGTCTCTTTCACCTGCAGGACACAACCCCTACCAAGGGCTTGTGTACCCCTAAACTGACTGGTTTCACTTCCTGAAGCAGGTCTGTGCTCTGCTGCCCCACGCGTGGCCGCCCTGAAGAGCTGTGGTGAGAAGCTGTCCTGGTTGACAGGAGGCCCAGGTGAGCAGCAAAGGGCAGCCCCAGCCCTTCCCTGTGCTCCTGGCTCTGCATCCCAAGGTCCATCCCACGCCGCCACACGAGCCTGTCCCTTTCCCGGGGCTGCACGTAAAGTCCCATCTACTCTTTTGCTCAACAGTTTAATTTTAGAAAGACAGGACGGCAAGTTGTAGGAAAGTATAAGTACAGAAAAGGAGATTATATTTAACCAATCCCAATGACCTTGAGCTGGGAGAGCTCAGACTTTCTGAACCTGCTGCCAGCCCCCAGGACACGCGACAAAAGAAATAAGCCTTAAAAGGGGGGGAGGGAGGGGAAGTAAGAGGCTTTCTTTAAACAGCCACTCATGTGCTGCACATATGTGGTGGCTTAATATAAAACTGGTCAACCTGATCCCTGTACGACTGGCCTGATATGGTTTAGCTCTGCGTTAGCCCCCCAGCCAATGTGACAATGATGAAGGTCACAAGTTCAAGATGGCTCTTAAAACAGGTTCAGTTGCTGCGGATGCTCTGGCTCAGCTGTTGGCTTGGGGGGAAGAATGTCCCTGAGAAGTGCCCTGACAGTGTCCATCTCAGAGGAGCATGTTGTGGGGCCCCAGCCCCTCGGGGCAAGTGCAATTCTGGGCCTTGCAAAGAGGTTATTCCCCATCTTCAACACCGATGGTGAGAAATGTGGGTCCAGGAGTCCTCTCTCGATCTGCTTCCTCACGGGTGCTGTGGCTTCTACAAAAACACAGCTTTAAAAAATGCAGCTTAAAGGTTCACAATGGGGCCAAGCTAAACACCATCTCCCTGGGCACACCTTGCCTACAGAATGACAGGAGAAGCTGCAAGACACTCAGATACTGCTCTAATAATAAGGTAAGATTAAAAAAAAAGAGCAGGAGGAGACAGAACCTGCTTTCAATCTTTCAGCACCTCAAAACTGCCAGTAAAATCTAGAACCTTACTCACCACACACATTGCTCAGCAGAAGTCAGGCTAAAAAGCCCAAGCCAGGAAATTATCCCTCTCTACAAAAGGGAAGAGGACCTAGAAAGCCCTCCTACTTGTCAGACACACAGACTGTGCACTTTGTGGTACACGTGGTTAACAGAGAGAAAAGTAAACCACGGTGTTTGCAAGAAGCCAGCCAAAGGTTAGTCTCAATTAGTGAGGGTGAAGAGTTCACTGTAGTGTAAGATGGTCTTTAATCTTGTCTGGTGTCCAATTTAATCCCTGAAACATGGCAAAAATGCTGGTATCTAACACAGTAGATGTGTTATTTTTGGTAAAGATTCCTCCCTGCAGATAAGCCTCCGGAGCTAATGCTGCTGCTAGTGCTGCAAAATTGGTCTGACTGGCTCCTCAACCCAGTAGACACGGCTCCTCCTATAAAGCTGGACAGTTGTCAAGGCCCCAGATGACTCCTCTTAAATCAATACATTCCCTCACCCATCACCCTCCCGTCAGCAGCAGATGCTAGAAGACAAAGCCCATTACATAAGGTGCTTAAATTCCCACTGATAGCCCTAAGCAAAGCACGTAAGGATGCTCCTAAGAACATCTTGTGCCTGCTGGTTGTTATTTCGCTCTGGTTTTCTGGTGTCCAGTGAAGAAAGTACTGAGAAAGTGTTGTATTATTAAATTTGTGGAGATTTTATGGGCCTTACGCTGTGAGCATACATCCTGTGGTTTCACATAACATCTCCCTCCTCACTGTTCCACCTCACACCGCAGGCGAGGTGGAGAGGAGCTGACAGGTTCAGAGCATTCCCATCAGTTTGCTCTTTGGGGACAGGGTTGCTGCTGTCACTGCTTTTCCGTGAGAGGCAGCAGTTGCAGTGTTTCACTGCAGATCCTGACGGGCAGCGTGAGCCTCCTGCCATGAACCATTCACAGTGAACACGGCTGCGAGGGGCACCTGCACCCCCCGGCAGGGAACCCTGGCAACAGCAGAGAATATTTTCCAAGAGCTGTTTACAGCTGGAATGTGGGATGGAGTTTTGGATCCAGGAAGCCTGCAGGACAGAGTTCATTTGCATAGACACAATTAGCACATTGAGGATCTCTGCTATCTAGCAGTTCAGTCCCAGCTTCTGCTGCCAGAGCCATGGAAATCCCCAGGAACCGGCCAAAGTCCTCACAGCCTGTCCACACAGATACGGTGACAGAAAAAGATGAGAGGATGCAGCTGTGGAAACCTGATAGGCTTGGGCAGATCTGCTGCTGTTCCCCCAACCAAAGTGAGGATGCACACACGTGAACCCACACTGGTCCTCCAACAGCTGACCAGCATGACCCACTACAAGTTGGATCACAGTCTGTGCGAGTCCATCTGCCAAGGTGTCACAGGATCAACCCTACATCAACTCAACAGGCCTTTACAGGGGCAGCAGGAGACCCTGAACAGACAATTCCCACCCAAGGCATGAGCCTGTCCTGCTCCACTCTCTGGTGTGCCCTGCTCCCGGCTGCTTACAAGGCATTTGGTCTTTGGCATAAATGCTATATGGAGGAGGTGACAAGTTTCACAAGCAAACAGGAGTTGCTAGGAAAAAACATATGCATTGGGAATCAAATACAGTCCCCGAAGTGGAAGAGCCATAATCCAGACCCAAGCACAGCATTTCATCTGCTCCCACCAGTCTCCCTGGTGGCCAGGTCCTGCCTCCAGCCAGCCTTCGCGGGGGCAGGATCTGCCCCTCCCTGCCCACCAGTTATCTGCTCTAAAAACAGCTTCCCAGACTTGATTGACTGGAACCCCTGCCTCACGGGGAGCAGGGCTGGTTCGGGCATGTCTCAGAAGATGATAAGGAGATTACTATGTTCTTAAGTTACTTTTTAAGAGGGTGACAAGTTTACATGTGGGAACAAATATAATAGTGACGTTTCTGGGAAGAACAACGGTAAAGACAGAATTTTATTTTTGTGCAAAAGAAAATAAGCCAATAGAGACTTTTTAATCTTTTTTTTTTTTCAGTAGACATGCCCTAAGCCCAAAACCTAGTGAGTAGCTCTGCAAGAGACTTCTTCCATCAGCCTAAGAGCAGAGACAGAGCTCTGTTCACATCCTCCTTCATCCCCCGTCAATTCTTGCTCCAACTTCCAAGGGAAGCAGAACAATCCAGATCAGTGTATTTTTCTGGGTCCATTTTCAGAGCAACTTTTACCCACTGGAGACCCCTACAAAGCTTACGTAGAGCTTCTGTCTGTAGGGTTCCTTGTCTAGTTCTCAGTTAAAGTATCTCTTTTCCCACGCTCAATCCACCATATTTAACCATTTACACATCATTTTTGGTATTAAACAGTGCTAATCCATCTCTAGGACTCCTAACTAAAACCAAGGACTCCAGTATTTCCTAGAAAAATACTTAAAAACAGAGTTACAGAACAGTATTAGCCCAGCTCCAAGGCAGAGCCTGCTCCATACTAGCCACCGTTTTCTACGATAAAAATCTGTCTGGCAACTGATTAAAGGAACAATAACAAAGAAACAGAAATAGCACAAGTTGGGGTGGGGGTTCAAAGTTTCCCAGTTTCCTTACCCCTCAGAATTGTGTATTCACAGAGAGCAAACAGGATCACAGACTGGAAGCCCGCATCCACCACCTACCTCCAAGGCTGCGAGATCCACACAGAACAGCCCCTTCCCTCTAGGCAGCGTGACCGGCTGACTCTTATCCATGTTCACAGGAGTTTTAGCTGTTGCCCAACGCCATAAACAGTGCATTGTTATTACTATAATCTCTTCCAGAACTAAAGGATTTTACAAGCAGTCATTATTCTTGTTTTAAATATAGGTTTTCAAAGAAAGAAAGGAGCCCGACAACAGGACAGCAATTATAACAGCAAGAGCTTTCAAGCTTCACAATGTCTAGACCAAGTCACTGAGCAAAAATAGTCTTTGCTCTGGACTAGAGGAGTCAGCAGATACTCTAAATTGGAGCCAGTGCTCTATTTCTGACAGGAGAGCCTGGGAGCTTCTGTGCTTCCCCACACGGCAGCTTTATTTGGGAGAGGACTGGGGGGAGAGAGGGGAGGGGAGGAGAGAGAGAGAGAGAGAGAAAAAGCACATTGTTTCTCCAACTCCTGAGCTTAAAACTGCTTGCAATTAGGCTGTTTTTCAAAGGTCTTATGTCACAGATTAGCACAGTCTTGAAATACCCCCTTCAGCAACACTAGAAATGCAAAGGGAATCAGAACCATTTAAAAAAAGCAAAAAACCACGACCTCAGGCCTTTCTCCTGGTGTGTCCCTGAGGGGATCTACAGGCACATCTTCACCTGTACCTGCTGTTTCTCAGAGGTGGCTGTGCCGTTCTTCAGGACTTGGCACCTTCTCCAATGAGTTTCAGGACCTTGAAGTCTCAAGAAGAGAGGGCTGTGTCCCTGACGTGAATACACTATGACAATATTTGTGGGGTTTTCTTTCTCTCTGTAGCACTTTTTGGAAGCATTAAGAAGGAAACCCGATATGACTATTTCAGTTTTACAGATGAGCTAACAGTACCTTAGAGTTCAGAAGTCATTCCCAGTCATTCCCAGTGTACCTTGTACACCAGCCGCAGGACCAGGTACGGGACCCCAGTTTTCACTCTCTGAGCTGACCACCTCTCTCCCCAGCCACGGCACAGACAGTGTGCGCAAAGATAAGGGAAACCGTTGTGTGTTTCTTAATAACTAACCTATTAAAGCTCCTCCTGTCAGTGATTTCCATTCTGAAAGCATTCATCCTCACACGCTGTATGAACTCTAAGCAGTGGCAGGAATGATCCCATGACACCTGTAACATTTCTGACAGACAGCTCATCCCAACCAAACATCTCCCCTGCACTGCCCGTGCCCCAACCTCCCC
>JAOXJM010000006.1:4133779-4169647 GCA_026413425.1 Tringa solitaria
TCCACTTCTATTTTCTAACGGGTGAAATAACAGGACCAAAAAAAAAAAATTACTGTAAGAACAGAGCAACTGGTTTACTAGCCCGGCTATTTCCACTTCCCCCAGATTACAGCCTGTTCCAACATGCCTACTCAAAAGTCATTTTAATGACCCGATGGGTGTTGCAGTTCTCCTGTCCAGCCAATATAGATGCTATAGAAGCTGTCTGCAGCTGCATGAAATGGACGCAGAACTTTTTTAAAAATAACCATACATTTGGAGTGACAGAGGAATTTAAATGCTTTGTACACCTCTTATGTTCCTGTCCCAGAGAGCAGAAGGGACATAGTTCATTACACTGGTCATTGCCTGGGAGGGGGCAGCGAGAGAGCATGAATAAAAATAATAAACAGCTGGAAAATGTTCTCTTCCTGCCTTAGACCAAACCCGAATTTATTGACCCTTTTTAGTGACCACACGTAGGGAAGAGCAGTCTCAACCTTGTTTGCTCCCTGAATTAGCAGGATGTGGCAAGATTTAAACTGTCCACCTCCCTCCCCCCCTTCCTCTTCACCTCTTCCCTTCCCCCAGTTCTGCAGCCATCACAAAGGATTTAAAAAAGAGCTACAAAGACATTCTTTTAGGCTCAGGCAATTCCAGTAACCTTAGAAACCAACAATAGTTGGGAGCCTGGCAGTTTGGCCACAGGAACAGGCTGCTTTTCTCTTCTCTCACTGTCCCTGCTGCACCTTTAGCTCTGCTCCCCAAACCCTGCTGGACCAGAAGGCAAGATCCAGCATCATGTTCAAAATAAACAGTAGGAAATAAAGGCAACAACTCGCTCTCGAACTCATCCCATTTCACCAGAGTCTGCTAAGGCACATTAGGACCAAGCTGGAATAGCCTCCATGAAAATTTGCTGAATTTTTCACTTGGTCAGATTCCTGCTGAAGTCAAAGAAAATTTTTGCTTATGTAAGGATCAGAGGAAACTGAATGGGAACACTGTGATCTGGGCTGCAGAGCCAAAAATGGGAAAAAGAATGGAAAAAGCCTTTTCTGTTTTGTTTAGCCATCAGTGGACTGAGCTCTACTTATATTGCCACTAATGTTAGTGTGAACTGAACTGTCCCCAGCACAGAACAGCACAGGGACGGCGGGCACAGTTCAGGCCCAAGGGAACAATCTGCTGTCAGTGTCCTGCAGCCCTGGAGTTCCCAGTAACCACCTAAACGCGTCCAGGATTTCAGGCTCCTCTTCCAAAAATGAGAAAAGCAAAACTGTCAGAGACAGGAGCGGAGGGCCTTGGCTTATCTGGTCGTTTCTGATTCCAGCACAAGTGTCAGGTTATTCTGTAGAGTAAAGAGGATTCCAGTGGTTTACATGTTGAGAATTAAACTGTAAAGATCAGAAGGAGCCATGGTGTGTGAGCACGAACAGCTGATGCTGACCACCACACAGAGTACCACAGCAGAGTCACTCATTCCATTCTTTTACACTGATGCGATGCTCTTTGGTATCAGTTTGAATCGGAGACTTTACTCATGGGAGGGGGGACGTGGCATGTATATAAAATGGAAAAAGACCTCTCTAGTTTCTGAGCAAAGACTCCCACCCAGCCAAAATTCCTATCAAGATCCACCTGCCCATTACTGGGTTGGAGTCCACTTGATTGTGTAGTCCGAGTGCTGTGTGAGGCTACACAGCTTCAACACCACCAGTTTGGGACAAACTTGCAAACTCTGTCCCTTTTTGCTAGTCCAAGTTTAGAGGGACACAGAGCTGCTGGCTATTTTTGGGTCTTCTCTAATTTATGTATGCTTTTAGAAAGAAATAGGCTGTAACAATATTTTTATCCATTTGCAGGATACATCAGTGCACAAAATCGTAACTCTTGGTCCCTTTTTTGGCTAGTACTGGACAAAGAATACAATATGGTACAGTATTATTGTTATCTAAAGGATAGTAAGTGATTAAGTTACGGCACCATTCTCAGACTTGGCAAGCAGAAGGAGAGGAGGTCCTGGTAATGGAGGACCTTGGTCTCATTCTGAGCAATAGATGTGAGGTGTTGTTCAGATGTTATTATGAGAAGATCCCTACTAAGGTTGGGAAGAGGGCAAAGGGAAGGCAGTATTTCAGCGCTCCCACGGGGTGATCGTTGCTTCTGGGAGTGAGGAAACATGCTTTCCACCACAGGCCCCTCCATGTAAGTTGAGGAAACTCAAACCCAGGGGGCAGCTAGGAATGTCTCGCCAGGGTGGGAAGGGTGTGCGCCGAGGATCGTCCTCCCCTTACCTGTACAACTTCTTTCCTCACATTGACGATATCTAACCAGTCATGGAACCTCGGGTAGCTGTTGAGCTCTGCTGTCCTGTCGTTGAGGGGCACACTCAGCTTACATTGCCGCTGTCTGTGGATGTAGTCAATCAGTTTCACCTGTTGGGATCCAGAAAGTAAAGTGTTAAGTTTCTTGGGATGTGTTGTCACCTTCCTGGGCAATGTTTGTATGGTAGGTAGCCAAAGGGGATGCTGGTTTGTGAGTGGGGCTCTTCCATGATATAAGAATGACATACTTACACACGCACTCAAGGAAATGGATACGGGGAAGTATTTCCCTCACACTGAGCATCTTTACTCTTCACCATTACAGCAGAAGGCAGGACCTTGCAGGACCCATCCCTGCAGGACTTTCCCCTGAACCCGTATCAACAGGAGTTTTGTGCAGAGGCTGGGTGTCAGGCCAAAATACGAAAGGGCGCCCGAACCATTTGAAACAATTAATTACACTCAGTTTAAAGGCACTGCACATGTACATGCAACCTCCTTCTGGATGCTGTGGGTATTGCTCATCTGACCCGCAGGCCTATCCACCCGCTCATCCCTTATGTTTGTTACATTCTCTTACATCTGGCCTTCATTTGGGCTACAAGATCACTAAGGCAGGAATAGCCAAAGTACCCAAAGGCTCCGAGGCCCCTTATCTGATGGGCATTTCTTTTACGAAATCAACATTAAAACCAATGATCTTAAAAGAACAAAAATTCAGGCAGTTGGACCAGATCATCATTGTACGTCTTCCATTCTACTGTGAAGTTTTCTTCCAAAGCTTTTATCACCTGACCATCTCATGCCAAATGCATTACACAGAAACCTTTGCTTCAGACACAGCAAAATAAAATGGCAAGAAGGAATATTATTTGTGCCTTAGGTTTGCTTATCAAAACAAAAATATTCTCAAAAGATTTCTCACTATGTCACATGTTCCCATGGGGCAAACTTCAGCTTCAAAACCTTCCTAACAAAACAATGCCTCAAAGCAAGTTAGCTGATCCATGATTTTTAAACTACAACGTGTTCTCAGTCAACAAATTTTAGCATTTGGGACAAGATCAGACAACAAATGAAAAGGAAAAAACAAACACGGGTTCTTTGACCACTATAATATCTCTCAAGTTTCTGATCAAAATATTTTTGGTCTATGTATCTGAATGATACTATACGTCACTTGTGTGCACAATCTCAGTTACACATGGGCACGAGAACCAGATAATCTCCTCTTTCCCCAGATAAAGGCTATGTTAGATATTGTAGGGAAAAAAGATACCGAATTTGTTCTCAATTGAATGATCCTCAAAGGGAGCCCGAAGCTTTTGGCCTGCTCATCAGTCTGGGAGAGCCGCAGCTGAAACCAGAGGAACCCTTTAACCATAACTTCCTACCATGGCTTTGGAGCATAAGACCTTAAAGAAATTATGTTGGAAATCCCACTCAATTGTTCTCAGTCTCAGAACCTCTTTTTATAAAAAAGGGGATGGCAGCACTTCCTTTTTTCCACCCTCCGCTCTCCAGTCAGACCCCTGCTGCAGGGCAGGAACCCCCTCTTCTGCCAAATCGGCCAGGGCCGGCGCTGGGCTCAGCAGAGGTCTGGGCACCACCGACAGCCGTGGGAATGTAGTGCCCTGTGCCCATCAGAGAGAAGTCAGCTCGCTCCCTCAGCATCGAGCCATGTGCCAGTGTGACTTTTAAACATTCCACAGCTTGTGCTGTACCCAGACTCTGAAACTTGCTGTCAGCTGTACTCTCCTACACAGTTGTACCTTGGGTTGTACACACACCTAAACTGGTGTCTCTGGAGCATGTGGGCTCTGCTCCTGCAGAGTTAACTCACTGCAGACAAGGGGCACATACGATGCCGTTGGCTGTCTTAGTCATGACCTTCTGCTTCCTCATTCTCATATGTATTTTCCCATAACAGCCTACCCAGGGAGCTCTCCCATTCACAGTCGGGTCAGAAATGAGTTTGGAGTTGCTGTTCCAAGTATTTTCCTGCTAAGTGGTTGGTTTAAGCTTTTTCTGCTTCTCATTGTACTTTTCCCCCGCCTCCTGGCTTGGCTTTGTATCCTATACACTGTGACCCAGTACAGCCAGCTGTCCCACATGAGATGCGACTCCGCGTTACCCCGCCATTGCAAATACCTCTGTGCCCAGCCAGGGGTAACTCCCATAATTAGGGGGAGGAACTGGAAATACTGTCTCCTACGGTTGAAGCAATTGTTCCAAGCTATCATGGATCTTAACTGTGACTTTTACCTATCTGACCTAAACCTCCTTTTTTAACAGGAAAAACCTACATTCTCATGATTAGGGTTTCATACCACCCAAGATACTTGGTTCTTATTGCCTTCAAATGCATTATGTTTGTATCCTGGTTTCTTCCCTCGAAAGACATTAGGGAGGAAGAGATTAGAATGAGAAAGAGCTGACTTTGCTGCAGGTAAAGAGAAGAACAGGGTAGTCAAAGCCCTGACAGGGGTGAGAGGAGCACATCTGCCCTTCTCAAAGCAGAGCATGTCTTGGCAATCCATGAGCTAGAAGCAAAGTTAACCGAGAACAGAGAGTGGGAATGGAGGCCATAAAAGCAATGAAGAACTGGTGTGAATAGAGAGGGAAGGTCCCCTAATAAGAGGCAGAAAGAAGAGGTTGCTGGAAACTTGAGGACTACTCAACAGGCACCAATATGCCAGAAGTCAACCTACATAAATCAAAAATAGCTTCCCAGCTGTGCAACAGATATGCCATGGAAAGGGGAAGAAAGGCAGAAATCACCCAAGCCTTCTCTTTTCCGGAGGCCGTTCCAAGCAAGGTTCAGTGACGACATGCACTTTGATATACCAACTGCAACCACAAAATCCAGCCCAAGGCAAACAAGTCAGCTGGGTGTTTGTGAGCCGCGGTATGCACAATTCCCAGGGTACTGCGGTATGTTCCTGCCTCTTCCCCTGGGTCACCTCACTCCTTCCCCATTCCTGGGCATACCTCAGGGCTGCTGAGCACCTAGGGAAAAAGCAAGATTGTTTGCAAAGTGATTTTGAAACTGGTACAGCCAGGCTTACGTGTAAAAGTAGCAGCTCTGCTCCTCAGTCTGATTGTGATCTGTGATTTTAGTGTAGGACCTCCCAGCAGGCAAGATTTATTTTCCTCGAAGAAGGATGGGGTATCAGCACACCCTGTAAAGCTAGAGGTTCACACTTAGCTATATGTAACACTAATTACGTGCAAGTGCCTTAAATGTTGCAGATGACCCCATATTATAGCAGAGAACTGCAAGCACTGACAGTGGCAAGAAAAGGTGTGGGGTGTGTTAGAAAAACCTTGGTGGAAGGCAGAACGGACTTAGCATCGATTTATAAACTAAAAATCACAAATTAAGTAAAAGAAATTATACAAAAAATGTACAGTACCACATTATCCTATTACAATCTGCAGTATCCCGAGGACAGCATGCTGCTTTGGGGGAGAATATTCTTGAGGTACAGCCACTACTCTTGCATACCCCTCAAAAGTTCTTCTCACCAATCCCAGTGTGACACCAGAAGCATCACATTTAATGAGTAAGAGAATGGACCTTGGCTCCAGGAAGCTGGACTCCACTCCTGGCTCTGTCACCAACCTGCTGTCTGACTGTGAGCAAATTAAATAATGTCTTCTCTTCCATCCTGCACGTGGCTCTGCCCCCTTGGACTGCATCAACTCCCTGGAGCAGGTGCTGGTTTTGTACGGCTTAAAAAAATACGGGTTCAAATATTTTTACTTGACAAGTCTCATCCATAGCATGAACTAAAAGGATACTGCTGGAAGGCACTCTGTGCAGCACAGATTTCAGTGTCAATCTTTTCTTCTTCACTGGGATATATCAAAAATATAATTCTCAAAAATGGAAAAGTAGTCTGACAGCACGGATCTGAACATCTTAGATTGCTAGGCCTGGTTTTCCCATGATAACTCCTTCACATTTACTCTTCAAGTCCAAATTTGTTTTTCCCTAGACCTATAAATAGTATATTTGCATTCTCTTCCCACCCTACATGCACCACACTTCTCCCCTAGGATAAATTTCATTTTGTTATTTCCTGCCCAGACTTCTAACTAAACTACATGGCTTGGCTTTAATAGCTGAGCTGTTGCAAAACCCTTTTCTGAGAATATAATAAAACTTCTGGGTTCAGTGACGCACATAAAAACCCACAAACAACATGCAGGTCTCCAACCACAAACTAGACAGAGAGATAAGGCCAATAGTAAGCTATTCATGGCCTGCTTGCCAAACGGCACAGCCTGCTCCTGGCAACGGCAAACCCCACACCAGAGGCAGCGATGCTCCAACTGCCTCGGACCCACAGAGAAGGGAGAGAACAGGAACAGGGCAGGATATGGAAGAGCTGGAGTAAATCCCTGCTTACGGGGTGTCAGCTGATGGCCAGGATTTGGTTCCAAGAGCTGCACATGTTGAAGGTACGGTCCTGGATGCACCTTTATCTTAGAGCATTTTTAAAATGAATATCCTTTTACAGTATACGTGAGAATCAGGCCCAAGATGGTTAAGAAAAAACTGCCAAGCTTGTGCTTTTTTATTTATTTATACAAAATAAACAGCAAATCTCTTGAGATAGATGTTTGCCCATATCCATGACCTCAAGTCAAGAGTTGGGAGTTTTAATGGCTACGAACAAAACCCAAACATGCCCAAGTTCTTCAGCTGCACTTCTGCAGACAAGAAAGCACAAGAAAGCAACAGCGTCTGTAAAACCAGTTCACTGCCACCAGCGTGCAAAATTCAGGAGTCCTTGGCAGGCAAGGAGGTATTACAAACATGAGTTGGAAGAATTCAGTATCCAAACTGCAGCCCAATTATTTCTGACCTCTGGGTAATTTATCAGAAATCACATTCTAACTTAATTTGTTGTGGTCCCTAACCAGAGAAAAGAAGTTTCATGCATCTGGGGGTCAGCCGTCTCTCAGCTTTTTGTTAACTATGTTTTATTCACGTTTAGAAAAGTGGTACCTTATCCCAGTTTTTGCACTTGGCCAAAACCCAATCAGTCTGAATTCAATGCAATTGATCCAAACAAACAGGGACCCAGTGGCAGAGGATAGAAGAGTTTACATTTTTCTTAAGTTTTCCCTTGCTTATTCTCATGCTTTTAATCCACATATCTTAGAATACCCTATAAATGCAGCAAGAATAACTATTTTAAGCTCACAAAAAGTGGGAAACTGAGGCACAGAATGGAAATTACACATTAAACAACTTGGGAACAGCCAGAGGGACTCTGCCATACCAAAGTGCCAGCCAAGATTCCTTCAGAATATCAACAGTTTCAGACCAAGTTCAGATCAGTCATACATTTCACAACCAAATGCCATGTTTTCACATTTTCACTAAGCTTACAACGTTCTGCCCACTGATGCCTACAACTTTTCCTGATGACTTGAAACATGCAAAGTTTAGAAGGGTTTTTGTAATACCCAAACAAAACAATTGTCATTATTTAATCAACAAATCAAGCACATGTTCAAAATCAAATCACATTTCTCCTGTCCCAGGAGATGCAATCTCATGGAGTCTGGCAGCACTTAAAGAGATGATAAATACAAGCTTACACCAATACTTCCAAGCCTACAACCACTTACTGCCTTGCAATTTAACAAGCTGGTGGCTGAAGTCTGAAAAGGATCAGATCGATGTATGACCCGGCTCTTACATGCAGCTAAGAGAAATGCAAATAATCTCTCTTCCTTCAGACAGGAATTAATCAGGAAGGAACTCCTCTATTAACCTCCTGCCAAGAAGAGGACCCCGAGGACAAGGGCTCACCGGGAAGCCCCGGAGACCAGCTGCCGCTGTAGAGGACACTGGAGCTGGAGCAGAACCTCACCCAGGGACATTCTGCATTTCTACTCCCGATACAAAAGACACAACTTCTGATCTCAGAGCCTATCTGCATGGGACACTGGGAAAAGTAAGATGAGTCATTTTAAGGCATCCAGTGAAAGTGGATTCACTTCACACCTTTAGCTGACTCTTACCTATTTTCCCCAGTGCCATTACGCAGACAAACCCTAAGTCAGACCAAAAAATTCTTGAGCAACCTGAGCATTGAAGAGAACACAAAAAGGTCAGAATCTAACTTGCCAAATTTGTCTCTGAAGTCACGCTCGGCAATCATGTGAGAAACCAATAAAGATCTCCACAGCCATTCAGAGAGCAGAAGCAATGCGAGTGCACTTCAGGACACTTTTTTTCAAAGTCATCTGAGTTAAAAAAGGGAAAAAAAAGGTGCAACCGAGTTGATCCATGCAGAGGAAAGAACTAGTATTGCGTTTTTTAGAGCAAGCTGCTCTGTGTGTGAGGCTGCTTGCTTGGAGGTATGAAAGCGGAGAGCTGGAGAAGAGCCTGTGGTCTGAGCTCAGAAGGCTCCCGTGGAGACGGTGGCACCATGAAACACCTCCCCGACCTCAGCAGTGCCACTGTCCAGTCACCCGGATCCCAGGAATGGAGAGAATACCCAACTGGTGGACAGTAGCAAACACCAAAGTAGTAGAAATGCTGGTTGGTTTCTCCAGTTGAGCAGCAATGGTCAGGAGAGCAGACCCTGCCCTGGTATGCAGTAGTCAAGGTGATCATGGGTTGGGATCAGGGTGCCATTGAGCCCAGAGGAGACCCAAAGAAATACAGCAGGATGAAGTACCTGACGAGAGGAGAGACGAATAAGGCCAAAGAATGATTCCGAAGAAATAGTGCTGAGGTGCTCCTACAGGCTGTGCCCGGAGCCAGCAGCAGGCAGATGGAGGATCCAGAGATCTTCCAGTCTCAGCTCTGTCCGGCAGACACAGGACAAGCCGCCTCACACCTGCCTGCGAGGCCCATGTGCAGTCGGCCATCCCAAACCCTTCTGATTAAACCAACGCTCTGCGGTACCCTTCAACCAACAGCAAACCAAGTGTCCTTGCAGCCCCAACACGGACCTGCTCCTTCTGGGAACTTGCTCTCAGCAGCTGACTCATCTGGATGCCCCCGGCTACCAGAACTGTTATCAGCCCCTGATCACAGCATCACCCAGCAGAAACTGGAGGCTCAGAAATGCTCATTTCCCCTCTCTGTTCAGAGGACTGGCTTGTTGCGCCTATAGGTATAAAGATACCTTAAAACAATGTGGTCTGTTCCCTTTCCAGTATAAGGAGAACTAAAGCAGTGCCTGGTTTTGACTGGTTTAAAACCCAATCTGCCTGGTGACACGAAGAGAGTGGGTCTGTACCCTTTTAACATGACATATGTTCATTTTGCAATGAAAACTCATGCAAACCTGTTCATAGAACATTTCGTTCGACCACATGGAAAACCATCCTTCCCATCTGTGCTTTCATGAGGAACACTCAGATGATGCAGGATTCAGCTGGAGAGTCTTAGAATCTCACAGACTTCAGAACTACCTTGGAAGCGTGGAATTCAAACAGGGATTTTCAAGGCAAGCACAAGAGCTGCATAGGAGCAAAATGTACAACCCAAGATAAGACAAGAAGATGCAAAAAACATTTCAAGGAATTATTTTTACCCTAAAAACTGAGGTGACTCCATTTCTCACCCAGATGGCTTTGCCCTCAAAACCAACAGAGCTGAATCCAGTAAAGGTTGATATTTTGACATTATTTTCACCAGCCAGATACTTGGTACTCACGGCCAAGTGAGCAGATTCACGCAGAAACAACCAAGAGCCTGTGGCTTCTGCAGAACCTGGGTGTCTGGGCTGACTTAGGGACTTTTGGTTTTGCTTATAAAAGAAAAGGAAACAGTTTCTCAATGCATTGCTAAACAAATGCTGCAAAATAGAACCCCTAGCACAAGGCAGCAGAAAGGTGTATGGGCAAGGCAGGCTCTGGGGGAGGGAAAAAAAAGGGCCTGAAGAGAAATTAGTAAATAAAGGCACAGAGAGGTAGAGGGACAGGGAGAGATGGAACACCAGATGGATGGATTTTCTTTTGAACCTTCAGTCATGCCTGAGGCTGACACAATGGCCACTGCCCAAACACTACAGTATGTTATTTCTGCTTTGTCAGATGATGCAGACAGCATCATTTCTGGGTCACTTGGAGGCCACATACCACCCCCTTTTCTCTCCCCTCTTTTCTTTTTCACAATCCCAGTGACTGAGAGCTGCAAACACCCAACTGAGGCCTCTCCAGCTAAGAGTGGGAGGATGAAACTGCACAAGCAAGTGGTTCCCTGTGCCTGATAACATGATTCTCTTCAAAGATCTCATCCTAGGGAGGCAGCCAAGCCTAATGCAGCTGCAGGAACGGCCCTCTGCTTAAATATCAAAGATTTCACACCCACTGCACACTAAAAATGAAAGCCCTCCCCCTTCCTTTTTGACCTGAGGACATGCAACTGCAACAGCACGACTAAGAGTGCTCTGCAGGACTAAAAACTGTACTTACCCTCTGCTGAGCACAACCCTGCTACTGCCACATCAGATCTGCAGCTCAGCCTCCTCTCCAGCACCCATCCAGCTTCTTCAGCTCAGCCATGCTTCATTGGGCTTAACTCTATTTCCATATGGAGCACAGGAAGACTACTAACACTTCCTCCCGCACCGAGCGGATATTGAGGGATATCATTACTCCAAACTGGCCCACAGAGCTGTTAAAGTTTCCCATTCACTCATGAAATTAATGCATGTGCCATTTTAGCAGGCTGGTGGATTTATTCTGCTATGAAGAACACTTCTGTCCAAGCACAGCACACCTCCTGCTCTGGGTGATTCCCTCCACAGTGCCCCCAGACCCTCTACCTGTTCACATGCAGCCAAATCTCAACCCTCGCAACCAACTGGGTGACCATCTGGAAGAGTATCACCATCAGTCCGGAACCTGGTCCTCAGCAAGTAAGGCTTCACAAAGCCTAGTTCAACAGAGTCTTGGCCCCCAACCAAGGTCTTTAGCAGTAAGTTAACAAGCATCTGTCAGAAATGGACAAGGCAGAGCTGCTCATGCCTTTGGCAAGACAGCAAAAAGGATCTCCCGAGATCCCTTCCAGGGATTCTGTGTTGGCTGAGACACTGACCCGCATCATAACAGCACTGAAAGAAATCTAGAGAGCCTCAAGAAATCAAATAATTCCATTTTCCTGATCCAAGCAAAAATCTTTCTTGACAGCTGGGGAAAACTAGGCTCAGATCCTTTCTCTCCTTGCTTTTTCCTGCACCCTCCTAAGCAGACTGCTGCAGCCAGATCCCCTGCAGCCCTCAACAGTGAGTCAGAGCTTACAGACTTTGATGGTTCCACGTCTTATAGTCTTTAAGGCTCAGTTCCTGGTTTGTTAGAGCGTACAGGGTGCTGCCCTACTTCGCCAGCTGGGGAAAAGGGAGGAGTTTATGAGGTGCTCCGATCATAATACAACACAGGCTTCTTAAAGTATTGCAGGTAAACAATTACTTGTCCAACTTATCTGCTGTAGCCCGTAGTTATACAGAGCCCAAACGCAGCCCAAAGATAATACTAATACCCTGCTTCTCCCTCTAATTATAATTGTTCAGTGTCTTGGCAAATCCATTGTATCTCTCCTCCCAGAAAGAAAACAACTACCCCAAATCCCCTGCCGGTTTTACAGTGATTGCAGCCAGAAAGCAGCAAGTGACAGGGAGAAAGATCACAAAAGGTTCATAATCTGGAGAGGAAACACCAGGTCCCATTTTGGGGATACGGGATGTGTTATACAACCCATGGAGCTCTCTGTAAAATTCAAAACTTAAAATGCCTTTAAAGATAATACCCTCCATCATTTTTATGATGGCACTAATCATTCTCACGCATCTGTAAAAGAACCCACAAGTATATTTGACTGTATGGGGGGGGGAAGAGGGGAATAAAGAAACCAACAACCTGTGCTTGTGTAAACCTGCAGCACAAAAAAAGAATCTGAGTTAACAGCAAAAGATACAAAGTCAGACATTTCCTTCAGCAAGGTCAGGAAGGGAATGACTAATTCTAGGTCTCCGTCATATTCTTACACTTCCCTTTCCTCTTCATTGCAAGTCTCATCCTGCCAGGTACTGAGCACCCCCAGCTCCCGTCAGACAGCGGGGGACCAAGGGACAACACCTTGTGTGTCCAGCCTGAAAGTCCCCAGAGCTCCTTTAACCAAGCAGTTACTGCCCAGGATGCTGTCTCTTGTCCCAAAGGGGTTCTTTCACATTTCTCTTCCCTTTGCTTTCCCAACCATCTCCCTTTCATCTTACACGTCTATATAATTAATATTTCTATATATAATCAAATACATTCACAAACCTCCCACCTCTTCCAGTGGCTGGGGAATGAGGCAGATGAGCAGCTTGTTCTCTGCAGCACTTGAACTTAGTAGCAGACCAAGGGAAGAAAACAAAACACAACAAAATCAAATCTTCTGCTCATTTGACTCAATTATTTGAGCACTTCAAGTTCCACCTTCCCCTCCTCCCTCTGGCACACACACTTCCCAAGCCTGCTGCTGGGCTGCACTTTGGGGAAGAGGTTTATACAGAAAAAGTTTAAAGTCTACCTAGGAGCAGGTTGCAGGTGTTGGAGCTGAAGATATTATGTCTCTGCAGTCTGGGAAATCTTAGCTAAGAAACCTCATTCTGTGAAACGCTCCAAATTATTAGCTTTCCACGAAAAAGAACGGAGCTATTTTGGCAAGGACGGGGGTCACATTTCTCCTTTCACAGACACTGCGTGAGAAAGCTGCCATGGCTCACTGCTCCCAGTTAGTTTTTCCAAAAATCTCTTTGGGGCTCTGTCTTACTGGTTAACATTTGCCTACAGCAACCACATGGGGTTTCAACCATTATTTAAGTACAAATAGAGTATTTAGAGTGGAGACACCTGAATCCAGATTCCCACCCCACAAAAGAACATTTTTCTCTTTGTGACTCTGAGACTTTCATCTAAACCATGTTGAGCCCCCTTAGAAAGTGCGGGAAAATATAGTTGCTGACCTCGCAATAGTTGTGTGAGGAAAAATACACAGGAGACTGATAAGCAACAATTGGCCATACAACAGACAGTTCTGCAACAGCTATTTGGCATCATACAACAGCCTAGAAAGATTTTAATCAACACTTGAAAAATGATCACACACACGTACAAAGACAACAAGCTCCAAGTTTAGCATCTTTCAGCCAGACACAATATCCATGACTTTAGTGACTTTCCACAGAAACCACTCAGCACATTTGTCCCTGGGCCTAGAGACAAGGAGGCGGGTTGTTTGAGAAGTCTAGCTGCACAAACAGTTAAACCCAAGACTTTTCCATGACAGTGTTTTAGGTAAATTTCTCATTTTCAAAGCGTTCCATGGAAACAAATCAGAATTCTCAAAACATACTTTTCTAATTAAAAAAATGCATTTAAAAAGACTTCACTTCTGCATTAAGTGTATAATGAAAGACAATGTGCCAGTTCAGGATCAGAATTTAATCATTTTGTGTGTGTGCATGTTCAAAATTATTTTATGCAGAATTTGTGGAAAATCTGAGCCTGACTTTGCGCTTCAATTGGGGATTGGAATAAGGCTTTTGGAGCAGGAAAGTTCTCATATTTGCCATCACTTCTACCCAGACCTCCTGATCACTCCAAGATGCGGAAAACAATCCCAGAGCATCAGCCTCTAGCAACATTTCTACAAAGCGATTTATACACTTGTTCCTCCTCCATCCACTCATCTGCTGAGCTTTGCCATTTTTTTTAGATCTTTCACTTTTCACGCTATACAGACTCCTTAGGAATCATTCTTCAAAACACTGTCATCACCCCTTTCACATTACATGTGCTTAGCTACGGCCCTTTTGTCTTAGTGCATCTCTTAGATTATCCCCTGGAGAGCGAGCTCAGCAGCCTCCGGGGGTGAGGATTTGTGCTGTCTCTTGTTGAGATGACTGCACCAGAGGAGGGACTCGGCTGAGTGACTGCAACCAGAAACCAGAAAAAAACCATGACTGCTCATGAGAAAATAAAAAGCCATTGTGACAAGCCTTTATGCTATTCTGTAATGGAAATACTCCCCTCCTAAGGAGCAGGGGGAAGACAAAGGGATTCTATATTGTATTTTTCTGCCTGCAAACTGACAGTTCTGACTGCTGGATACAAATTCATTCCTTCAGCTTTGAGATTTCTTTACTGCAGCCAACCAACTCTTCATCGTTACACAGAGATCAGGCGTGGGTTTTCCAGACTCCTTTCATTTACAGTACTTAATCTTGAACTTTCTAGAAGGGACACGAATAAGTTAGCATTACTGAAAATACTAACTTCCCTAGGATGCTCGTGAAGACTGAAATGCCAAACCCGTGCCCTGCAAGACTCTAATGCTGCTGGTTCCCTGCTACACCTCCTGCTAGGTGTGACCTAAACGCTGCTGGGGGT
The DNA here is from genome assembly GCA_026413425.1 of Tringa solitaria. Lineage (NCBI taxonomy): Eukaryota > Metazoa > Chordata > Aves > Charadriiformes > Scolopacidae > Tringa > Tringa solitaria. The sequence goes on from JAOXJM010000006.1 coordinate 4,148,497, forward strand.
GATTCTTCCTACAGCGCTCCTCCGGAGTAATGGTGCCAGAAAGGCAGTGAAGGGCTACACCAGAGTGCTGCAGATCACGTCCTGCCTCTCCCACAGGCACAAGTCCCTGCCCACATACAGCTTTCCCTGTGTTTGGTTCAGATGGTGGTTTGAAAATAGAGCAAATCAGCTCTCCTTCCAAAGCTTCACTGTTCCTCAGATCTCCACAGACACAGAACGTACATCTGCTCAGCCACCACGTACCCAGTAAACACAAGAGGACTCCCTATCAGCAGTCTTCCTGCAGTATCCAGCTCCTGAATCCAAGATGTCTTGAAAGAAAAAACTTTCTACCTATCCTTTCTTCATAGTCTTATTTCTCTTTTGTGTTTTCGCAACTTTATAAATTCAACTAGATTGTTTACAGTATAATCTTGAAAGTGCAAATAATGAGCAGTGGACTATTATTAGCTTTCCAGCTCTGACCCGACTCAAAGAATTCTGAAGTTCTCTGAAACTGATTTGCCAGATTCTCTGATTTCCCAGAATGCTGGATGAGGTCCCATTTGTGCTGTCTTTATCCGAACAGTACAGCTGACATTAGAGCCTTGTGCTTGCCACTTGCAAGCTCAGTGTGAGCTCTTTGGTTGCCCGAGCTGGTCCTCAGCCTAGTGTTTTGTGTTGTGGAGTCCATGTCCATAGCCTGCCTGCAAAAACCCCGGCATGTTGAATCTTGTCTCTACAACATTGCCACTGCCAATCATTTCCTTCGATTGACAGAAGAAAGGGAGAGAGGACTGTGCACAGTCACCCAAAAATAGGAAGCTGTAGCATTACTCACTACCTGGAGGACCTGCCTGCTCTTCTGCCTTTTTGATTACTCCGCAGAAGTTCTTAAATCAGTTAGTCAGTTTTTAAATGCATCTGCCAAAACCTGTTTTGGCAGGACACGCATCCACCCACTGAGCTCAGCAAGGCAGTTACTGCTACCCCCGCGCTGCCGTGAGAACCTGCGTGGCGTTTGCCATGAGCATCACTACTTTAAATTGTACCACAGCGGCGCTGCTTCACATGCTTCTACAACTGCCTGGTCATTCCCCTATCACAGGCTGAAATCTGTAAGGGCAGGATTCCCAAAAATTACATTGCCGAGTTGCTTTCGAGGTCTGCTGCAGGAAAAAAAAAAAAACAAACAAGAAAAAAAAAAGCAAATCTATCCCCATGAAGGAAGATACCATTTCCAAAAAAGCCTCAGCTCTTAAAAAATTCAAGTGTGCTGCGTATGTTCCAGTCAGCAGTGCCAAGGCTCCACGCTCTGTTCTCACACTGAGACAGGCAGAGTTTGCTCCACACTCTTGCCACCAGCACTATTTCCACTGAAACTTCTCAGCAAAAAGCACTGGATTCTTTGAATGCATCTGAATATCCTTAGAGGAGATCAGATGAGGAGCCATATAAAAGAGGGAAAGAGACAAAAAACCCTATTCACATCAAAGCTTTTATTTCTTTACATACAGATGTTTGTACTGCCAACAGTTATAAGTCTAAGAACAATTTAGCATCTCACAGCTGGGCAGCCTTCAGCTCCTGGGAGCAGATTCTCTGCTGGTGTGTGCCTCTTTCTTCCATCACGTACCTTTTTATACCAGCATGTAATACACTGGGAACACATCTCTCCAGGGTGACTGAGAGGTCTGCAGCCATAAAAACCCTGGGCTCCACACTATCAGCGAATGCCAAGCATGTAACTCATTCAGAAACAAAACAAGTGTTAAAGCAAAGTATTTTTTATTTACACCATACTTGATACCAAATATTCCCCACCACTCCATACTAACATTTGTTTCTAAGAGATCAGGTGTTTATACAATCAGAAGATCTCTACACAATGAATGAAAACACACAAGTACGTCACTGACAGACACTGCCCTTCCATGGTTTCCTAAAGAATACTCACTTCACATGTACAAGCATTAACGCAGAGGTGAGGGCTGCTGTGTTGTGGATTTCTGGTATGGTTGGGTTTTGTTAGGGTTTTTTTCCTTCCTACAGTGAAAATGGAGGAGGGAGATGGCTAAGAAAACCACATTAAAAAAAAAGAAAATATGTCAACTATAGGAAATTGCTTAACTGGAATGTGGCAACTTGCCACATTCTCTGGAAGTGTCTTTTAAAACAGCAAAACGCCTTTATTTTAACAAGCTGCTATGAGATTGCATTTTGGGATTGCCAAAAAGAACAAAATACACTAAAACCCACTCTGTTCAAAATGCTCTGAGCCTATAAAGCAAGCTTTCTTATTTCAGATTTTAAGGGGGAAAAAAATAAATGCTTTGGTATGTTCTGCCATGCAGTCGGGGTCAGAGATTTTCAGTTTGCTCATCAATTTCAGAGAATGCTTGCGAAGAGCTATGTACAATGCACGGAGGCACGAAATACAGGAATGAAAAAATCTGTGCAAGCGTAACCGAGATTCAGCTGCCAAGTAGAAAGCAGGTCACAGCTCAGTTCTAGAAAGGACTCCTAAAACAACTCAAAAATAAAACGGGAGTCAATGGATTGCATGAGTTTTCTTTATCTTTCCTCTAGGGCTGGGTATGGGCTTTGAGCAACCTGCTCTAGTGAGAGGTGTCCCTGCCCATGGCAGGGGGGTTGGAACTAGATGATCTTTAAGGTCCCTTCCAACTCTGACCATTCTATGATTCTATGTCATTAGCAAGTGGGAATCATACTGACTTGGCTCCCCTGGTCAGCTCTTTCCTTCTCAGAAGACACACATGGAAACCCACACAGCTTATCTTTCCATTTCCCTCTCTCTCTCTGCAGTCCCGCGTGCCCTCAGGTGAGCCTCTCTGCTGCCTCAGAATCAGGAACATCACAGCCTCTGCCAGACTTCCGTGAAGCGCAGCTGAGTTACAAGTGGGAAGACAACATAAGCTCTTTGCCTGTGAGGTCCCAGACGTGTCTCCCATCATGTAAGTATCCCCAAACCAAATCTCATGCAACATAGGAGTAAGCACATCTCCCAATTAGGCTACAGTACAATGAACACAGAAATTCTAATTATGCCTGAGGTATCCTCAGCTGAAGAATCACTTCCTCTCCAAAACACTCCTGATTTCCTGGAGTAGAAGTACTCACACCCCCAGCATACTCACTACTATCTGCAGAAGGCTACAGATTGGTGAAATTTAACATAGTTTGAGAAGTTTACTCTGCTGCAATTAGGAACAAGGGGACAGCATTCTGGGCAGCCAATCACCCAAAACCACAGGAGGGACTTTCCTGCAGTGATTACGGGTAGAAAATCCTCTCTGAAAGCCCAGGACCATCCCCCTGAAGGAGTCAGTGTTGTTGTAATGAGAATGAAGGACTAGTTGAAGAAGTTGGGGTTTAACATGAGATGTGGGGAAATGCTATGAAGCAGAAGAATTGTGTTGCAGAAAGGCTTTATTTATTGTCTTTTTCCCAATTTTGTTTTGAAGTGACTGAGGTGACCGATATGCTGTTTCACTCTGCTATAAAACTGCTGTTCAGTTGCTGGGTTTCTTTGACTGTGCTGAATGAGGTTTTGTACTGGACTCGTTCTCCTTCCTTCCTACTCCCCCTGCTATTCTGCGGGGACACGAACAGAGTGAGGCAACAGGAAGAGTAGGAGTCGCCACTACAGAGACAGAGCAGGATGTGACCTCTGTTCCCTAAATAGGGCAGAAATGGTTGGATCGTGATTGTCCAACCTGGTGTCTCCCTAAAAGAAAGACTATAGCAAGGACGAAAATGAAGCTGTTAATCTTGGGTTAAAACCTGCGAATTTAATGACATTAGTGGTGCTTTGTTGGAGGAATTTAATGAATTGTAAATAACTTAAATTAGTGGCTATTCTGATGAACTCTTGCTAAACAAAGCTTAAACAATCTAGTACTTGATGGAGCCTCAACTCTGCTAAAATTTCATTTCACAAAGTATTGGTGCAGCTCCTACCCGAAAGCATCCAGCCCCTGCAGCCTTAGTGCTCTGCTCGCATGGGACAGTGTCTGGAAACCTGTGTGACCTGTTTGTCCAGCTCAGGGGCAACCTGCCCTCCCCGGGCTCTGCTGCCCTATTAAACTTTGCCTTTGAGTTTAACAGCCTATGACACTGGTTTCTTTCCCCGGGCTTGCCTGGCCCCTGTTTTGCAGGGCAGCACACAGATTACTGGCTGGGACAAGGATACAGGAGTCAATTACCATAGAGCAGTCTCATCTCCAAGTACAGATACTGAGGTCCACAAAGTGTCTTTTCAGCTTCAAATCTAAAAAACTGCTGTATTAGCATGTGGCAACATACAGCTGAGGAAGGCTTTACTGCTAGTAGCCAAGCATCTGACTAACTGCCCTCCTGGCTACAGTCGCCCTCAGACTCCTCTTGTTGGGACTCTGCAGCCACCAAAAGACGGTACCCCTATGCTAGAAGTTCATACTTTGAGGGTAGTGACTGACCTAATTCAACCTCTTTAATCTCCAGTCTAGGCGGCCATAGCAACAACTTCTGAACACACCTGCCTTCAAAGCCAGGGCCTTGGGTGATCTTCTAGATAATAACAGAACAAAAAAAAAGCAAAAAAAAAGCATTGCAGTTAAGATTATTAACTGGGTTGGTGGTAGCTGGGGTGACTGAACTCCAGAGCAGCTACACCCACATACCATAACAGGGCTGTGACAGCAGGTGTCATTGCTCAGGCCACTAAAGCCAGAATAGCCACATCTGCCAAGGACACTGAAGGCTGACCCCCAACCTAAGCAAGGCAATCCTGCCCATGTTTTATTCAGCTACACCCTTGCTCAGGAGTTCAAACACATATGGAGGCAAAGCTAAGAACCGGGCTCAAAACATCTCTAGAGATGAAAAAGGGAAGCTTTCACTGCTGTTTTAGAGCCCAGTGCTCCTTGTACAGCTCTTCTACTGGAAGGGATCTTACTCAATTTAGAATGGATGATTTGAACCAGTTTCTTGTAGTGCTTCAACTCTGGCTTGTTCTTCCTGTTTAGCTGAAACACTTGTGCGTGAAGCTAAGTAAAACTGACCCAGAGTTTGTTTATGCTTTCAAAGGGTATATGCTCTGTGCTGGAAATGAGCACCTCTAACCAGACTGACTCTGTGCTACAATAATAACTGGAAATGAACTCTGGACCATCGGCTCCCAGCCACTCTGGGTTAGATCATGTTGCATAAATAATAGCCAAGTCTGGGGGAGGGGAACACTTCCAGTGACATGGACCAACCTGCCTCCTGCTGCAAAGGCAATTATTCTTCCAGCAGCCACATAAAGCTTCAGACCAGTGATGATATATATGAAACCAAACACAGCAACTGGAGAAAGAGGGGAAAAAACTTTGGGGCTACAAAGCAGCTGAAAGGAAGGGACCAGGCTATAAAGCCACCTATTGTATTGTTTCACTTGAGCTTGAACCTTGAAACTAGCAGATAACCTGTCGGGAGCTTGCTTCAGATAGGTGATCCAGAGAAGCAGATAAGGTTCCTTTTGTCTCATAACCGTGCCATCTGTGACAGCCATTACAATGTCAGGCATCACAACTGCACTTCTATTGCACTACGTCCCTTCTTAGCCCAACTTCCATGTTTTCCTGTCTCCCAAATACTAAGTAACATCAGGACCACAAGCACTTTTTCTGAAGTGTGTCTGCCCCAGCTGCTTGCCAAGAGAGGTCAGAAACACTGTGGCTAGTGGCAGTGCTCTCATGAATAGGTGGACTGCTCTCAGTTCCTTTCAGCTGAGACAGCAGCACGCTCAGCTTTCACTTAGAAACACTAAAAAACTCCCTTTTGGCTTTGGTCAGTCTGGAGAAAGAGGATGGACAAAAGAGCATGGCTGAGCATAGGCAGTTCTCCATCTTATTGCAGGAGGGACAACAACTTCTCAGCCCAATTGTTCACTCTGAGGAGCCTTTCAAAACACGCTGCCACATTCAGTGTATCTACACAATAAGATTGTAAATTAGTCTTTTCCTTCACAAAAGGCTCATGACAAATTATGATCTCAAACGAGATACAACGACCCGCTAAATTGTCTATCGGTCTCTTGGGGGGGTCCAGACCTCCCTGAACATCATTTCCTGAAGTCAAACATCTGCACTTACCCATTGAGAAAAAATGTATGGCTTGGGTAGAGTCACTTTCCTACATGCTGTTCTTGATTCCTAACTATACTAATAGTTCATTATCAGCCTCAGAAAAAAAGTTCAAGCTCTTAAAAATGCAGAGAAAGACCTTAAGAGTAATTGCGCTTTAAGAGTCAGTTCTGGACGCTACAGAGGGGCTGAAAGAGCTGGAGTAGCAAAGCTGATACACAGAGAGGAACAGGAATAAGGCAACAGAGGAGGGTCAAGAGCAAGAGACAGGCTTTGAAAGGTGCAATAGCTCCAAAGGTATGCTATCAGTGTCAAGGTATTCTGCCAACTCACTGTGGTATTGGCCCCATATGCGATGGGAGAAAAGTAACTTAGAAGCCCTGTCATGTGGTGGTGTAATCTCGGTAATAGTTCTTTGTCCCTGTGCATTGGTGTGGAAAAGTAGTAAGTTGCAAGTTTTGATCTGGAAGCATCAGCCTTTAAAGTACAGGACACTGTATAAATTATTAAAGTTTTTTATAGGTTGGAAACCAGCAATGGTAGAATAGCTGCAAACAGGACTCTGACAATCACTATATTCCCCTTTAAGCCCAGTTTTAAACATTGTGCAAGACAGCTACATAAAATTTTGTACTGGGTTGTGCAACTACAAACTCTGGACAATTTCTGCATCAAGTTTTATAGATTAGATGCATCTAATTAGATGCAGGGTAAGTCAAGCCAGGATTTCTTTCTTTACCATGTGTATGGCAGAAATAAAATCAGGGTAAAGTCATTGGCCTGATGTCAGGATATTTGATACACAATGGAAGGCCATATCTTTCTCCGCACACCCAATTGAGATTTCTGCTTCAAAATGAAGGCCTATTACTGTCCTCTGTTTTGGATCAGTTCACAAAACTTCAGCAGAGCTGTACTTCTCTACCTCAGCACTACAAATCCATTAGAAGCAACATACCACAAAGAACCAGCAAAACTATCCCTTTAAATTGTAGACTGGAAGGAATTTGACAGAAAGACAAACTCATCTTCAGAAGCACTTAGCAATTTTCCAATACTGAATGGAGCTTGACTTGTATCTACAGCCTGCACACTAAGTGCTAAAAACACACCCAAGCGTATGCTCATTGTAAATACCAAATAAGCATAATAAAGACCTGGAATAAGGTTTCCATAGGTGGCAGTTCTGTAACACTGATTATATATCTTCAAACCGTGTTTTACTTCAGAGCTATGTAAACAACAAACAAGACGGTTGTTGCTGTAAACTTAGAGGTACGCTTGGGTGGAGGAAGGCTGGCATCCTCCCTTCTGGGCCTCTCTCACAAAGAATGTGAGCTGAACTGGAAAAAAAGTAACATTGCTCAAACAAGCATCCAACATGATGAAAGAAGAAAGGATATCTCACTGCTGTTAAATTCTCACCACCTTAAGGGACAGGTGAAAAAAGGCAGAGAAAGAATTCTTCTGTATTCTAAAAATATCCACTTTCTCAGTTTATTATCCTTTGCTATTTAAGTGTTGTTTTTTTACTACCTTGCCTATTCAAAACCCACTCACTTTACATCAGACCAAGTGTGAAGACAGTACGACAGCACTTCTGTTTAAATAGCTGGAGCTTCAAGTGAGGGTCAAGACCACGCCGTTTAAGGTATTCAACCTTGAAAGGCACTTTTAAAAGAACTGAGCCAGCAGAGACCAGAGCTAAATTCAGCTCTTACCCTAGTTTTAACTGCTCCTACTCCTTTGTTTTCAGCACAGTCACATTCAGTTTCTACCATTGTAAAGTGGGCTCATGTAACCCGACATTTGGCTACTGTCAATTCGTCTAAGGATAACCTCAGGGAACACAAGCAGGGTCCTGAGTTAAAGCCAGCTGTACTCTTTGCTACAGATATGTCACTTACGTGATACTTTCAGCAGACCAAGTGTTCCATCAAGCGATACGGCTGTAAATAATTTACCAGCAACCCCATAACACTTGATTAAAACCTACTGAAAGAAGATCTAATTAAATTGCCTCTGAAAGAACAGATAATGATATGACAACTGTGTAAGGGGCAGATGGCAAGCAGAAGCTCATCAGAACATGAGAAAATAATTTAGAAAAATGTACCTTTATCTGTATTGGGGTGTGGTGATCTCCACCTGTCTGATGCTGGCTGTTCTGGAGGTCATTCCTGCATTCCGCCTTTGGGCATCTGAAGTGACAGCAGGAGTACTGCCTGTCCTCATGAGTGGCATTTGGGCACCTTTAGACTAAACACCAAATCTCTTAGGCAACATGGTTAGAAAGTGTTTACTGCATCTTTTAGGGACGAGCAGCAAACAGCAGGTAAAGTTAGAAGCTGCACAAATCCTAGAAATGGCTTTTCTATAAAGGCTGTACAGAGGACTGCTGGTAGCAATCAAGCCATTAATGAGTACAATACTTGGTGGCCAATACTATAAAACTTTGCAAGACCATTAGTTTTAAAGCCATGTATTTGCTGTACTGTGAAAGATATGTTTTATGGATTGAAGAATAGTTGAAATATACATTAGAGGAACATAATAAACACCTTGCTGCAAATCATAAGTGCTTTAAGATAAAGGAATGCAGCTGACAGCAGATCTTCTTCATGAATTTCAGCCTTTGAAGAAGAGTCTTATTTCTTACCTCACACCTAAAGCAGACACATACATAAATTTAACAGCTAGAAGTATAAATCTACAGTAACCCTTCCTCACACAGAGTTCATGCCAACCCTTGGCCACAAATGCATATTTATAGCCCAAATTGCCAGCACCTGAAAACATGTTTAGGCTAACTACCTTCCTCATTCCCCAACAGCAAAGCCATAAACAATGGAAATGAAAGCAACAGTAGAAGATATTAAAAAAATAAATAAAATCAAAGTTAGGCAGGTACCCAACCACACCATTTCTAGACAGATCTGGAAGAGAGCACTTCAAGTGGACAACAGTCACTGAGGAAAGAGATTGTTCCACTCATTCACTTGGGAGTTCACTGCTGCACATGCAACTCTGATGGCTGGGGCACCGTGATCCCCAAATTATCAGAGACCAAACAGGAAATGCTTCCTGCTTTGAGGTAAGACCCTTAGCTAAAGCAATCCAATCCTATTTCACATGAATCTACATGAAATCCTTGCATGAAAAGGATTTGAACCCTCTTGAGTGAAAGTGTGTGTCGTGTCACCGGTATTTCTTTTTCCCAAAGAAATGAGCATTTCTTAGTGACAAACTTCAAAATCCCCCACCCATCAGGGTGGCTCTCCAGTTGTCCCCATGTCCTCTGCCCCAAAGCTTGAGGCTGGTTAAATCCCAGAGCCATGGCTACTTGCATTAAAAGGCTGAAGAATTTAGAAGAATTCTCAAGAATTCTAGCAATGCGGAGACTCACAGCGCTTGCCGATACAGTTCCCACACCACAGAGGCTTTGTCAGGAAAGCTGACAAAGAGCATGCCGCTAACCCACCCTGAAAAATACAGCTTGAATGTGGAGACTTCATTCTTTGCAGTATAAAGGGGCCACACGTGGTATGGAAGAGACCTCACACCAGGCTCCTCTCATCAGGAATACAGGAAGACCAAAAGGGCTGAGCCAGCCGATTTATGTAGGGGATTCACGAGGAGCGATGGGGAGGGACCAGACCATGCCTTTCCTCATGTGTTTCCTCTTCCCCCTGCACCTTGGTTTTACAGCTGCAGGAAAGATCAAGCCAGATCTGGTTAAAATTGCTGAGTCAGGCAATTGCTGTGGGGCCTCGGAGAGGCTGAACACAGCGCTTCAGCAGAGGACAAAGCCGTGGGATACAGCTGAAAGCCGAGCGGCTGGACAGACCCTGCAGGGTAGAGACAGCCAAGGGCTCTGATGCACAAGCAGGATTCCCTGGGCTGAAGGTACATCACACAACCCTCCTGGGAAAGATTAAGAACCAGAAACATTTTGTGTTAAGAGAACTGGAAAAAGGCTGCAGGTTAACCCTAGTAGAAGGATTTAGCTAGCCCTGGCTGTATTAGCACAACGAAGGTAGCCAGAAATGAGAACGGGTGCTTCTGTGAGCCCCGCAGCAGCCTGTTCAGAGCTCTCCTGATGTACAGCTTCTACCAGTCTCCAACAAGACCGATGCCCTGAAGCCACCTCAGGTCTCTGTTGCCACAGAGTTTAGACTGGAAGCGTCCACCATGTGGGAGCCTATCTGGAAAGGGGTCTGCCTTTACTGCTGCAAGGAAGAGCCAGCATTTGGGTCAGAGCTCTTATTGCTCAATTCCTGCGGGATCAGGAATGCCACCATGGAGAACACCTGAGCCACCAGCACTGGTTGACGCTTCCTCTCCTCAGTCTTCCTCATCCCCTGTCCAAACAGCTCCTAGTTTCTCCACTGCATTACAAAACCAACTGTCACAGCAACGATCAAAGTGATTTCTGCACACAGCTTTAAGAAGGAATACCTTGTAATTGTCAGCTCCACGTTCTCTTCCCTGTGCTGCCACAAAAAGCCAGGTACATCGAAGCCAGATATGTCTGTCTCAACTCACCCTTTTTGGCACAACAGTTCAAAAGGACACTGAAAAAATCTGTTAGTAAAACACTACAGGCAGGATCTGCCCCTTCATTAGGGAACATGGCAAAGACAGTTTGACTTGACTACAGTGAGGAGCTGCACGGAGCACTGACACCACCGTGGACTCCAGCACGGCACTGCTGCTGCCAAAGCACTCACTTCTCACTCAGATGAAGGGATAGACGCTACTACCTTCAATTGGAAATCTTACGTTGTGAGGTGTCCGTTAACTTCAAAGCTCTTTGCTTCAGACCACAAACTACTTATTCTTGGCAACTGAGGCAATTTGGTTAACACAGTAGAAAAAAAAAAAAATGAGGAAAGAACACTTCGGTGGAACTGGAGCACGCCCTGGCAGCGGAATGGTGGTGTAGATTTAGTTTCCATAAGAATCAAAAACTAAATCTTAGCGTGACCCTAGTAGAAGTATTCAGCTAGCTCTTGCTAAGTTAGCTATGCCTCCAGTTATAGATTGGCAGATGACGACTGACAAGGCCCATTTAGTTAGATGCAAATAGGTAATTACTGCTACAGAGCTGTGTTTCACATCATTAAAAACCATCTTCTCCCAAAGTAGGACTGTATTTCCTACAAATACTGCATCTGATCTACACCTGCACTGTGTGAGTCTGATACCACCAGCTGGTGCTGGTCTGAGGCACTTGGAACCGTATAGAAATTGTGGGAGAGTTAAAGTTAAAAGTCTTCATAAGCGATGTTTACCTTTGTGGAAAGTTTCAGTTTTGGTCAGAAAGACAAAAGGCCCATAAACTGAAATGTTTTCCTTGGCAGATGAAGAACAGTTTTTAAGAGGGAGATGTCTAAAAAAGTCAGGAAGTTTAAAGCAACAAACCCCTACTACTTCTGCTTATTTCAGTGGAGCTACGTAACTGTATCCTAAAGCAGGACTTAGTCCGCTAGCTTACTCTGAAGGTAGAAAGAAGAAAACACTGCTCTGGAAGATGGCAATTGTTGCTAGAAGATTCTCCATGCTTTAAGGATAGGTAGGGAAAAAGGTGTGGGAGGTTCTCCTGGAGCACTGTAAGGCAGCCTTAGGGGCACTGACACACACCTTCCATAAGTGTACTCACCACAGACCCATTTACCTCCCCTACCTAGTATCTCTTAGTGATGATGCCTGGTTGAAGTCCTCAATCTGTAGAACATATTAATTACCTCTTCTTTCCAGTTTACTCAGCATCATTAATAACTAAAAATAAAGCCTCACCCTGGAATCTTCAAGCCTCAACAATAGCCCACACACACAGCAGCAATGAGAAGCTCAAGACTTCCTTTCTAAATTTAGATTGCTTCAAACAGAAGTGAAAGTTCTTTGATAAATCAACAAACCCATGCAGGAAAGTGCTTGCCTGCACTGGTAAACTTGCTTGCAAAAGGCTTCTAAAGATTTTCAGGGACCCAGACCCAAGGCTCCTGGCTGCATTCTGGAAACCTGTTTCGGCAGCATCAGGTCAGACCAGATCAGAGCCTGGGTCTCCTGCACCCCAGCAAGATTCCCCAATGTCACATTAATCACTGCTCTAAAGTGGATCTCCCAGCTTCTTCTATGAAACCTTTTCCATTTGGGATAACTAATAATCATTGTATCAGAGGCACTCTGTAGCCCCTGATTTCTTATTTCACTCATTAAGTGTCCTGTGATTTTTCTCTGCTTCCCCAAGACACACAAGTACAAATTAGATTTTATTTCTAGGCAGAGAAGGAATGAGAGAGACCTCACCTTTGTTCACATTAGAACACATTCCTTAGAGAAAAGACAGCTATATTTCAACTTGCCATCCAAATGTAAAAGTTCCAAAAGCAGGATGGAGGCAGTGATGGGCCAGGGCATCCTTTATCTCTGTCTGAAGGGAGGGTTCAAAAGACAACAGACAGAGAAAAAAAATGAAGGCAGTGAGGAGTCACCAATCTTATTCTTAGACAGAGGGTGCCCTGGGCCTGCAATGGTGTTCAGCCCCCGCCCTCAACACTGTCCCTCCAACCACCTCCCCAAGGATAACCGGAAGAAACACGAAAGTCCTTGTTTTCTCCTTTTAGGAAAATCACTGCTAGAAAAACTCCACAACAGGAAGCTGTCTCTTTTCCCTCCCCTCTCATTCATTAAAGCACAGAAAGTGTATTTGAGTCACCATCTAAGCACACATTCTGTACACACCATCTGTTCCACCTCCTTCCCCGAATCACTTCTGGCTGACCAAAAGCATTGCTAGTCAAGCTCCAAAATTCACCGCCCATACTTAGGTGGGGAGAGTTCTATTGAAAAGCTGGCTGCTTTTACCTGCCATTGTGGCTTCACTTTTTAGGAAACAGGTAATTTTAGGAATTTTGAACTATATCCTGAATAACATCTGAAATGGCTCAGAGCAAAAGCAAGCAAATATTCTGACCTTGAGTTCTGTTTTAGCCTTTTCCACACTAACACTAATATCTTTCTGCTACCATGTGCTTTGCCCACTGTGCCGAACATCACAATCGCTCTGCTAGGCTAAGCTTGTACACTTCTGCAGCCAGCTCCAAGCTATTTCCACCTAGGATCTCTTCCCTCCCACCACTATTTTTTTTAAAAAAGGAAAAACAAACAAACAAAAAATCCCACAAAACACACCACTCACTCCTTGCAAGCAAAAACACTAGCCAGCTCCTCATCTCCTGTGCACTTGCATAACCACATTGATTTCAACAGCAATTTAAAGCATCACTGTATAGGCCACGTTGAACAGTCTCAAGCTCAGGCCCAACAAGAGTTGCATCCTCAATCTACCTACAACCCCAGCAGCTCACATTGAAGATCCATGTGCTGCACTTAGAGAGATGAACAAAAGATATCTACTACCAGACTGGGCTGCAATACACATATGCCCAGAGAGACCAGGGTCTAAGCTAAGGTTTGAGTTTCCACCTCAGGGTTCAGTTTAAACCTGCTTTTTGCTCAAGCTGTTTACAACACAGACAGTGAGCTCAGACACAGAACTGGCGACTGTCAACTAGCCCAGGTTCCAGTGAACACTACAGCTGCACCAGCGATTACTTCATGTTCCTTGGAGTGTGTACAGTGGGAGTGCAGCTGGGCTGAGACATGCCTCTGAGATCTGGAGGTGGCACAGCAGCTCTGGCTTAAGGCAAGATACATATCTGACCACCTGTATAATTCGGTGGCTCTCAGCTGTCCTCCCACCTTACCACCCATACAGTTTCCCTAGTTTAACTTGGGATTGATCCTGCCATACATTCTGGGGGCATGGACTACAATCCACCACCTGCCCTCACCTGAGCTATACCAATAAACCATAGCTGCAGCCAAACCAAGCCAGATTACCAAACTGTTTCTTAATCATGTCGAGCTGGTCTTTGACTAGGTTTAGACTCACACCAAGGAGCAGCAGTGTCCACACAACTGCTCACAAATTATGTCTTGGGAGGACTACCCATTTCTTTTGGGACAGGGGTGTTTCTAGACTCAAAGAGCCTCTATTCCCCCGATTTGCTGGCTGCGACACCACGGTGCTTCTCACAGCATTGACTGTGTGGGATCACTCCACGGGAGCGAGAAACAAGCAGGGAGGGAAGTCTCCAAGAGATGCCTGAGTCAGTATCTCTGGGTGGTGTCACCTATTCATGATTCTGTGCCTTTCACCACAGCAGTAATCTAGCCAATACATTCTCTGGCCCCCAAACAGTGCGAGATAGCCAAGGTTGCTTTCATTACAATTTTCATTTTAGTAAAAAGAAAAAAAAAAAATTCGCATGGGCTGAAAATCAAGTATAAGAAATTTTAGCTTAAAGGAAAGGTGAGTGTTTATCTCTCAAGCATCTGAAAGATTACATGGTCTATGCTGGAAATATAATTTTAAGCGTAACTATTCCCTGAATAATTTGGTGTGTTACATGACTTTTCATTAAGTGTTGCTATTTATTAACAAAAACAGGTGATAAATTTTTGTACCACCATGCTGACTCATAGCTGTAAATCTGTCACTAGCACGCAGCTGTAACACTAATCGGGGTTTTTGTTCTGTAAAATGCAGTTAACAGCTCGCATTTGAACTTGAGCAGCAGACCAAGTCCTGCTCAGGTGGTGTCTGCAAGCTTGGTCACATCCCTGAGTTTGGCTAGATGCAGCTGAGGTTCAAGTCGGGCTACTCCACTGATTAGATCTGAACATGCAATAAATATCAGAAATCATATGAGGAGACCGAGGCTTGTCTGGCACGACAGACTGTGGGTTCCTGTTAGTGTGTGCAGGCACGTACGTACAGAGGTCACAAATCCAGGCTCTGCTGAACCTCTTTATTGGAGTTCAGTCACTGAAAAGGGTCTACAAGATAACTCTGCATGAAGATGAGCAGGAATAATTCTGTTTTAACATGATTCAGTCACCACACAAGCAGTCTTAGAGATACAAAGTCTTAGACCACACAAAGCCTTACTCTGATCCTTACTTTCTTGCTTCCCAATCAGTGCACCATAGAATCCAAGCCAAGGCGAGAAGTGCATACAGACCTTCAGAGAAAAGTGAAGAGAAGCCCTTGTCGTACCTTCATCTTGATGATAACCTGCTCCTCAGAGCTTGTCCTGGAAACTCGAAGTAAGTTAAAACACTGCTTCTGACCTTTTGTGTCAACATTTATACAATATCAATGGTAGGAGATGAGCTAAATTCCATTATGGCGTGCAAATTCTAATCATATACAGGAACACACTGTCACGAAGACAAGATTATGCCCACAGACTTGATAATAATATATGGTTCTCCCTCCTTCCAAGTCAAACAGAATCTCTGTTGAAGCCTCTCTTATACAAACAAGTGAACAAATTTAGGAAAAAACCAGAGTCCTACAAAAAGAAGACACCTTCAAGAGAAACAAGTGTGTTGCATATATGCACAAAGTAAGATGAAGTAAGAGGCTTTCTTCTCTTACATAAGACCCGCTGGAAAAGGAAGTCTTTTCAGCTGAACAAGCCTCATAAACATGTGGCTACAGGTTGCAGTTTGGCCTGAAAAATTCTCTACTCCCACTGCTTCCAATTTACAAACACACAGCCGTCCGTATGCAAACCACATGCCCAACTTCCAGTCTGCAAGTCTGGACGATTATAATCCCTCTTCCTCTCCTCTCATGCCTCCCCTCATTTTCAATGCATTTGTTTCTGCTCAGAGATCGCGTGGTAAGAGATAAGCCTTTTCTAGACAAATTGCCAAATGAATCGAGATAACGGCAAGGCAAGTTCAAACATATTTAATCCACAGATATCATTCAGCCTATATGAAAGGCTGATCTGTGGAATCGTAGACTTATTTGTGACACATCACAGCTGGAGTCAAGCTTTCTGATCCGGTGTTGTATCTTCTGGAGGTGCTGAACAGAAGACATTCCTGAGGAAGAGGTCAAAGTGATCTTTGCACATGTGGCCAAGAGTATCTTTATCACAGACACAGTCCAGGCAAGGAGCAACGAGGACATGTTTTCTTCAAGAACAGGCAGATCTTAGCAATGCGTGCTACCACCCCACCCTGACACTCACTGTAACCAGTTTGGAGGCAGCTTCCATGCCAGAAACACTGCAGTTAGCTCTTCCGAGGTAAGAGCCACAGTATGAAGAAAATACATCTGCAATCTAAATACATGGTAGGTCTCAGTTCAGCCTGGACCTGCCTCATCTTTGCTGCAGTTGAAAGGGGGAGGAAGGTGTCCCAGTTTGCTGAACCAGCTATGCTGCTTCCAGCAGAAGAGACTGAGAAACCATAGGACCCTTCCCTGCAGGCAGCACACGGGACTGTATTCTCCTCCTCACCTCCAGCAGACTGGCTTGAGCTGCAGCGTTGGAAGTTTCACGTGCTTCACTAGAGATGTCACATCTAGTCCCATTATCAGCTTCCTAGCCAGAGAAATGAATCCAGAGAGATACCACTTTTACAAACAAATATGGCTAAAAATATTGTGTTTCTAAATTTTAAAAACCAATTTAAGAATCATACAATGGATTAGCATAGGGACAGAGTTAAAGACTGTCAGAGTTGTTCTCTTCCAAGGATGCTTGGAGCAACATTGGATGTTCACCACATGGCAAGGCATTTTTTGCTCTCTTAGGTATGGGTTAAAGTTACAGGTTTTTTCCATTTCAGTTTTGTACTCAACTTGAGAAGTGAGTAAACCTGCTAGGACAGAACTGAAAGCAAGCTATATACCAAAGCGTTGGTTAAAAAAGAAAAACACTGAAGTACTTATTTGGCAGAACATACAAAAAAATTTAAAAAAAATACAAGACCTTGTAGCACCAGAGAACCTACTCTGCTAATAACCAAAGTAACACAATCTACTTTCCACTACAGGGAAACTCCCAGCCCTTCTAAGAAACGGCCTTCCTACATGTGAAACAAGGTCAGCTCAGGTAACACATCTACACTCGCCACGTTATTTGCAAGCAATTCCCACAGCCCTTTCTTTCCCCACCTCTTCTTTCTCTATTACAGAAAGTTCTCCCTGCACTCATTTGAGCTACTGACTGCTTATCTTGACCTGTCAAGGTCCCAGTTTGAAATCCTTATCTACCATGTGCTTTTTTCTTGAGAAAAGGACTGAGGACAGACTTAAAAGCATCTCAGTGAATTGGGAGGCACACAAGTGTGCACTCAAATACCTTTAGTTAGGTTGTTCTTGACTTTGAAACACAGACACATTATGAATCATGTGGTACACACAACAGCTATCTAAGCTGCAAACAAGCACTGAGGGAAGTGATGCCAAAAGGACTAAGCTAGTCTATATAGCGTAAAAAAAATGAAATAACACAAGCATTTAGTTGAATTTGCACTGGTGTTTTAGGCTATGGATTCCATTCACATTACAACTACTTCCCAAACTTTACTTCAGGGCTGCACTAACCTTGGGATTAGGAGTGGCAACGAGCAGGCACTGCTGTCTGACCTGCACTGGTAGAGAGTCAGCCACATCCACCTGACAGTGCTCACCCCATGCATGGGTGCTCGGAACGCCTGCGGTGCGCTGATACAGAGGGCTGTGTTCAAGGAGACAGCCCTTCACCTGTTCAGTTCACTGGGGTGACACCAAAAGCAGACACTACAGTACTTTCAGAGGTGTATGAGATATAGAAAAATTGCATTATGGAAGCTTCCCTGCCTTTTCATCCCTTTGAATAGAATAAAATTTAAAAAAAAAAAAAGTGAAATCAATAAACTGATTTTTGACTTGGTATACTGGACTGTCTTCAGATCACACAAGTGCAGCCTCACATTTGGCCTCGGGAGCTACTTCTTCAACTTCCAGAGCGAAGTCCCCTCCCTTCCCAAACTAGTACATCCTGCTTCCAGTTGGCTGCTTTTATTTATCTCATGTTTTATCACTTGCTTGTGGCTTTGCTACACAGTTTACCAGTTATACTGATGCAGCTAAGTTTTCATTATTTTTTTTTTCCACAAAAGAGCTTCTGGATAAGAGTAGAAGACATGTAGATTCAAATCCAAAGTACAGATGAGGCTTGCAGGCCCACCAACCACACCACTAGTAGCCACTAATCATGATCCACAGAGCCATTCGGCAACTCGCCAAGGCCACCCAGGGAACCACAGCAGGCACGGGAGATCTCCGAGCTCCTACCTTCCGCTTAAACTACTGATTCTTGTTGCCTACAGCCTGCAGGGAGCTGCGCACCACAGTCAGACCATCAATAACACAGGCTCCCTGCAGCACCGGAGCACCTGCCTCTACTGATGCCATCTGATAGGCAAACGCCTAGGACCACACACGCGTTTCTGACACATTAACCAAGGCACCATAATTACGCCGCATAATGCCACAGGCAAGCCACCTGCTACTTGTGACAACACGGCAGCCCACCACCCCCTGGTACACCAGGGCAAATTCCACCTTAGGGAAGCAAACACAGACCCTCATCTCCTACAGTCTGGTTCTCTGCACTGCCTCTGTAGACAACCCAGCGCAGGCTGGCGCAGAGTTAAACGCAAAACTCGGGCCATGCTTGACGACATGTATTTTGGAACAAGCAACTGAACAGAGCAAAGGGCACAGAGTCTACATCCATGCCCAAAGCTTCACATGTTGGCAGAGATCCAGTACTTGGTTGAATTCCCAGAGAAATCATATATTGGACTGTGCATCAAAGAGAATTTCTTCAGCTAAGATTTTTTCCTGATCATAAATTTTATGATCATCAGTGAATGCTGCACCCATTTGTTTAAGCAGATAAGTGTTTAAGGGGAATGCCTGCGCACACTTGACAACTATCACTAGAAACAGCTTTTGTTGCTTTAAGAAGAACCTGAAGATGGTAGCGGGCCTTCATCCTCTGTGAATAAAGGTTTCCTTTTAGAACAGGTCCACCACCAAAATACTGATGATCATTTTCCAAAATGATGCTGATTGACATTGTTTGAGCAATAAAAAGGCTGTCAGCAGGGTTGCCAAAAGCCTACACAAATATTGTTTTCCAAAGAATAGCCTTTTGAATGCTATTTGGAAGTGGCAGGAGGAAAAAGGCTGCTACAAATTTGAAAAAAACAAAACACCTCACAAAATAAAACAAACAAACAGAAAAAAAAAAGAAAAAAACACAAAAAAAGGCAGAGGAAGAAAGAGGAATAATGATAGATTTCCAAGAGGTTGTGCCAAAAGCTACCTAACACCTATTGTTTCACAGCTTTTTTCCCCAACCTTGATTTCTCACGTGATGGATTTTGCAGCATATGTGTTTGTTACAATTACACTGTCGTAATGATCTTTCTTCCGAAAGGCCCAATGCTCTTGCTCCACAGCCTCCAGTCTCAGACTGGAGAAAAGGACCATTATCAGCCTTTACTTAAAACTTCTATCAAAGAAGCAGGGTGTGTGTGTGTGTTTACTCTGCTTAAGGCAACACTACCTGCACACAAGGTAAAAGGAAATGTTATTTAAGTATCTAAAGGTCAAACAATTTAAGCAAAAATAGACCTACATTCCCTTTCTAAAACACTTATGCAGATTCATGTACAGATTCAGCCCTTCTTCGAAAGCATCACAACAGCACATGTTCTGTGCTTAAAGAGTTTCATATAATCTTTCTTAACAGCAAAGCATCTCTCCAACCCGGACCGTGATGCTGTTTGTCAGCCACACCAACAGAGTGAAGAGGATCAGATTAGATCAGTGACACCGCACCAGGGAGGGAGAGACAGGCCTGGAGCAGAGGGCAGGAACCATCAGAGACCCGAGGGAAAGCGTGAGTCCGCCCAGCCTCCCATCACACACGGTGTGGCGACCCACCTTCTGCCGGGAAGCCTCAGGTCACCTCCGGCCCGCACCGCGCATCGCATCCACCTCCACACTGACACCGGGGCCCGGGCACAGGCCCCAGCGCCGCGCAGCTGGGCGGGGGGCGGCGGGGTAGGGCCCGACCCGCGGCTCCCGCTTCCCGCCTGGGGGACCGCCGCGCCCCACGCCCGCCCCGCGGCACCCAGGGGCCTGCCCCGCGGGCTCCCCCGCACCTGTCCTCCCCGTCCGCGCCCTCACCGCTTCCGCAGCACCGCGCTCGGCCGGACGGCGGAGGGCCGGGCGGGGAGCCCTGCCACGGGCGGCGCGGCTGCGGAGGGGACCGACCCCCTGCTGACAGGGGCTGCAGCCGGGCCGGGGGGTGGTGGTGGGGGGGGGGCCTTCCCTCCTTCCCTTCCGCGTACACCCGCGCATCCCCTCCACACCGCGGCCCGGACACCCGGTGCTGAGGGGAAAGGGCGCCGGGGGAGGGGGCAGGCCCCGGCGGCCCCCATGAGGGAGAGGCCTCGGCCCCCGGCTGTGAGGAAGAGGGCGCGGGGTTCCCCTCCGGCCCCGCCGCGGCCGCCGAGCCTCGTACCTCCAGGGTGCGGATCTCCTGCTGGGTGAGGTCGTTGGACGCGGCGCACTTCGTGCGGAGCCCGCGCAGGTTGGAGAGCGAGATGTCGATGAGGTCCTGCAGCAGCCCGCACTGCTGCAGCGTGCTCCGCACCGCCGGCAAGCCCCGCGCCGCCGCGCCCGTCCGGGGCCCCGCACCGCCGCCGGCCCCCGCCTCGCCGCCGCTCCGCTCCTTCCTCTCCAGCATGCCGGCGGCTCGCAGGGCAGCCGCTCTATCCATTCCTCGGCATCAGGGAGGCCGGGGAGGAGAGGCGGCGGCGGCGGGGGGAGCAGCAGGGAGGGAGGGAGCGAAGGCGGGCAGCCGGCGGTTCGCCCCGCCCAACCTCTCCTCCCCTCCCCGAGCAATTACCGCACATTAACATGCACGGCGGCGAGGCACCGCGGGCGCGGCCGGCCCGCGCAGGGGGCGGCTCCTCCGTCCCGCCGCCTCAGCCTCGCCCTCCACCCGCCTCAGCGCCCGCCTCAGCCCCTCAGCGCCCGCCTCAGTCCTCTTCAGCCCCTCAGCGCCCGCCTCAGCCCCTCAGCGCCCGCCTCAGTCCTCTTCAGCCCCTCA
>JAOXJM010000006.1:4169747-4183361 GCA_026413425.1 Tringa solitaria
TCAGCGCCCGCCTCAGCCCCTCAGCGCCCGTCTCAGTCCTCTTCAGCCCCTCAGCGCCCACCTCAGCCCCTCAGCGCCCGCCTCAGCCCCTCAGCGCCCGTCTCAGTCCTCTTCAGCCCCTCAGCGCCCACCTCAGCCCCTCAGCGCCCGCCTCAGCCCCTCAGCGCCCGTCTCAGTCCTCTTCAGCCCCTCAGCACCCGCCTCAGCCTCTCCATCCGCCCACCTCAGCACCCGCTGCAGCCTCTCCCCTCAGCACCACCCTTTGCCCCCCTCATCGCCCACCTCAGCCTCCAGGAGCCTGCCTCAGCACCTCCCTCGGCCCACCTCAGCCCTCCGGCAGGTATGTCGGGACGTAGCTCGCCCAAGAGGGACCCCACTGAAGGCAAAAGTGTGGGGGCAGTGCTGGGTCTGGCCGGCCCACCCACAGGTGTGAGGGTGCTGGCGGGTGCTGCTGTGGGCGAGGGGTCCAGCCGAGCCCCTCGCGCCTCAGGGTGCCGGGAGGAGAGCTGTGCACAACACCACGAGGTGAGCCTGTCCGTGTGTCGGCAGATATTAAATGCCACGAGGACCTGAAGGCCCGGAGGTTAAAAATACCATCAAGATGGCGTTGCGTGTTTTCAGTGCCATCCCACAGCAGCCCCTTGCGTGTTCCTGGATGGGGTGGTCTGCTCAGCCGTGGCGCAGCCGCCGGGGCTGGAGTGTGCGCTGTGGTGGGAGCAGTTACGGAGGTCACTGGCACTGGTGACGGCTGTGCCCTTGCGTCGGCCCAAACCCACTGCTAGCTATAAACAAGTTATTACTAAGGCTATGGAGAGTTTTCCTAAAATAGCCTTTCTCAAACGTTCTATAAATCGATCAGGTACATGTTTTATTTGACATAAACGTTTACTTAGTAAAGAAAGTAAAGTGCAGGTCTAGTACAAGAAGTGGGCATTATTATAAACATCTTTTAGTGAATATAAACACTTGAGTGCAACAGCTGTGTGGGCTCATTCATATCACGAGTAGGAGTGAACTTTATTATGGCCTCATGGAACGGCTGTGGTTTCAGCTTTAACAACAGAAATTCTAGAAAAATAGCACAGGTAACTGCACTCTGGGTGCATTTGGTGACATGTCCTGACTGAGGGACTCACACAGAACCGAGACGTCACTGCAGGAACTGCGCATCTCCCAATTATTAGAAGAATTAGGACTGACATGAGGGATCCAGAAAGGCAATTTGGTTGCATCTTGCTGACAGAAGGAGGTGCCTCCCTAATTTGGATTAGATTGACAGCAGGTTTTAAAAGCTAAAATGGCATCTGAGCCACATGTGGCAATACAGAAGAGAGCTTTATGCAAAATAAAAGGGCGAAACAGTATGAATATGGGACATGAGGCAGCGGAGCAGGGCAAAGCAGCTGACACTGAACTGTTTTTCTCATGGTTAGATGGATAATGGTATCCACATTAGTTTGTGTGCATTTGCATCAAGTAGTGTGGCATATGCTGTTTAGTAATTTTCTGAAGAATGTGGGTCAGGTTAAGTATTTTATTTCATTGTCATTATTCACATGCTGCAAATTTCATACGGACTAAGGACTTTGCTGGATTAGGATTTAATTAGTTTGCCATCTGATCAGTCCTGTGGTTTTGGGAGAGTAACTTATTTTGCTTATTATGTCCATATTTCTGACCTTGTGAAAAAGCCTTTATCCCTATTCTCTTAGGAGCACTGGAAGTTTAGCATCGGAAATTTTAGTTTGTAGAGCTCTGACAGTCTGACACTTCAAATACAGGTGACGCTGGAACTGGGGAATGTTATTAACAGGGACATTATTCTTCTAGATATCCTCTGTATACCGACCCGAGAACATCCATTTGCTAATAGCCAAGAAGCCGAGTGTATTGCATAAGAAAGCAAACTAGGAAGATTGTGGGCTGTGCATCACAAGATCCTTGGCATTCTCTGCAAGGGTTTGTGTGCCGCGTTGGGAGTGCCGGCCTCATTAACCGGCTACCATAAGTGGGCAGCATTCCAGTCCCAGCATACAAGACTGCCCTCCGGGCCTGCATGGAAGAATGTGCTGACTAAACACTCCATACGTGCCGTGCATTTGTGTCCCCGCTCAGCACTGCTCGCATCTGCGTGAGGCTGTCATGTTCGCAGGAGAACTGGGTAATCTCTGAGTGCTCTATGGAAGCAGATCACACGCAAGTGAGCTGCTCTTGTTCCAGCTGCTCCCACTCCAGAAGCAGGGCTGGAGGAGGAGGCAGAGCTGCACGCTCCGAACCACCAGGAAACGACTATCTTGTGCCGAGGTGACCCCAGAGCTGTGTTGGCGTAGGGCTGCAACCTTGGGTGTCCCGCAGAGTTGCATCACCCAGGGTGACCACTGGAGAGATGTGATGCTGAGATACCAGAAGCAGACATTTGTGAACACAGGGGTGGGGAGGGAATGTAATTTCTGTGATTTCATGGATGAGGCCAGCAAGATTTCACAGGGAGTGTATCCCTTTTTCCAGAGCCATAAAACAAGCCATGACAGAGCATCCCCATGCACTGTTCTTATCATGGGACACAGATTCTATTCAGCTGTCACACACATCTATGTTAGGGTCTTAATTCCTTAAGCATGCCGTGTTTCATTCGAGGTCTGTACTGAGAATGTGGATTGGAGAACGCAGCTCAGAATGGGGGAACAAAAATGATTCCAGCTTCAGTAGCTTTGTGCCTAGTGAGCAGTATTTCCCAACATCTTGCATCTTGTACAGACAATTTAAAATTCTACCGTGTTGATCCTTTGCTAATTACCACAATAAAGTCCTAATCCTGCAAATTGCCTCTAGGAAGTCCTGCCCTATAGACCATAGCAAGGGTCTTCAGCTCAGTAACATAAGCTCACCCGGGAAAAGCAAAGACCTCTTTTTTTTTTTTTTCCTAAAAAAGCAAGCCACTGCTGCATTTCACATGCTGCCTTTGTGAAAAGCTTCTATTACCTTTTTAGTTAGCTTGCCCCAATTTCATTCAGCTATCACAACACTGAATTTAGATGATGAGACTGAATTACTCTACTTGATATGTTTAACACATAATAGAAACCTGTTTTAAGAAAATGCAGTGTTGGGATTTGATGAGCTGAAATGTTAGGTGTTTCAGATAAAAGAGGCCTTTATTATCCATGATTTTCCCCTCAAAGGCTTCCTCCTACACAGACAGTAAGAGCGTTCCTTTCTCATTGCAGCACAGCACAATAACACACAGTAGTTTTGGCCTGCTTGTCTGCTGGGAAGTTGAGAAACTTACGCCCTATTTTTAGACGTGCTGCTAGATATTCTCTTGAGGACATACAGAGAAACTGAAGATGGTGAGATGGTGGTCATGAGACAAATCCTCACCATTTTCCCCAGTTTAAATACCTTCATTGCCTACAACTGAACCAAGCCAGCTCATACTGGTTTAAGATTTGGCCTGCACCTTTAAGAAAATATTTAGCATCGGTCCACTTCTTCCACAGACCTTCTGCTCAGCTGCCCGTTTGGTGAGCCTCATGCACACATTACAGAAGAGGCCACCTTGGGCAGGCAAAACACCTACTCCTTGCACTCTGCTTATTTTTTCCTTCTTTTGTATCACTTGTCATCAGAGAATCCAGGAATTTAATAGGGTACTTCTGTCGGCTGAAATGACAAGGTCAAAAGCAAGGGATGGAACAGCAAATCCACAAGTAGTCTGGCAGTAGTATGTACCAATGAGACATGGGTAGGTACAGCAAACTGAGCTGTATGCTGAAAATAAGGGAGGAAGAGATGTGAAAATTAAATGCTACTGTTAGTCTTAAAAATCATTTTCTCTTGCGCCACAAATGGAGGACACGAGAAACCAGCTGTGTAGCTACACTCAGTTTTTTTTCTGTAGACAGGTTAATGGAAAGGAACTTCGAAATGGGACTGAAAGGAGGATCACTGAAGCAATGTGTTCATCTGAGAAGACCTCACCTTCTGGAGTCAGGTGAGTAAGCAAGAATTGCAGCTCTTACAACAACCAAAATTTTCCTAGCTTTAAGAAAGCTTGACTATACAAATTTTAATAGTTTATAAAATAAATAAAAACTTTAACATTTCTTTTTAGAAAAATCTCATGGGTTTTGCAGGCTTGCTTTAGCATTAGCTGTGTTGCAATAATTCTGCCTTTACTCTGCTATTTATCACCAGTCTCTTCTGTTTAGATTATAAACTGTTTGGGGCAGGAAGTGTCTTTTACTCTCTGCTCACACGGCAACGCCTGGATCTCAGCTAGAAGCCTCTAAGCTCTGCTGTAATGTAAATACTAAATAATGATAGTCACAGAGGATTTAGCCCCCACCCCACTTGGAGACCTGCCAGTCTGCAGGATTTGTTCTAGCAGCAGACATGCCAACACTGAAAAGTGACAAATTTCGTTGGCAAAAGATATTCATAGGTCTAACAAGGATAAGAAACACCCGCCTCTAGAAACAGAGGCTTATGTCTCTCTGAGGATAAACACACCCAAGATTGACTCATGCTGGCATAATCCCCTTGTGCAATTTGTATATTGGCATTAGATGTGTATGAGGTGAAAAGACAAATATTTGGTTAACAAAACAATACAGGGATAATAAAAAATAATTAGGCAGCTTTACCTCTCAAAACACTGCAGCAGGTGAGGTGCTGATCTTCCCCTCAGACGGGCATACCCATCCCTGCAAGCAGAGCTTCCTCATGTTTATTTTACCTGCAGAAAAATAACCAGTTTATTTGGGTAAATGTTGTAAGAGTGAAAATAATAAATAAATAAAGCCCAGTAACCCACAGTCTGGTGAGGGAGGAGGTATATACTGTGGTGGAAAAAGCAGGATCATATTCCACAAGAGAGAGCTTTATCAAGTGTACTGCATAAGGAGATTACAGCCCTGAGTCTGAAACACAGCTGAAGGTTTTAGTTGGTTTTGCTGCTACCTCTGTCATTAGCACGTTACTGAACTGCATCACAACAGCCCCTCTTTCATCTGTGTCAAAAAAGGCTCCAGGTCCATCATTACATTTTTCAGGGCTATTACCCCACAGGACTATTAGCTTCATTCCCCCAAGCCCATTCTTCTTGTTGTTTTAAATAAAGGGAAAGGAGTTGTATGGGTTAATCATCTGTCCATATTATACCCTGTGCTCTCGGAGTTGTTTGATGTGACAGGCCTATAGAGAGGGCATGAGTCCAGATTCTGCTGTGCACGCCCTGTGAAAGGCTTGTCCTGCACTCCGTGTTTCGGTGATGTACTTCTGTGGATTAGCAAAATGAGAAAAAATTCCTTACACCCCTGTGTGCTGCACTTCTGTCAGCAAAATTCTGACTCAATGCCAGTTCTGCTGGCAAAAGGAAAAAAAAAACCCAAACTTTTTCTCATGCAGTCTCTTTTGTGTGGAGAGAGATTTTACCACCAGTTGTCATAGTGTTCTGTGGGAAGCCTCACTTCCAGTTCTGCAACCCTTCTTCCATATCTGCATGTGCAACACCTCAAAAGTGGGGTGGCCACATATATTTCTCAAGCAATTCATTATGTCTCTCACCACACACCTAGCGAGAACGCTGTCCTGGGATCAGCAGGGACTGCTGGATGATCCACATCCCTTTCCATGGGAGGAGCAGGACCACAGAGACCACTAGATCCAACATCCGTGTTCTTCCCAGGATTCATCCGCATCTGATGTCGCCATGTCCCTCCATTGTGCACGGTGGGACCAAGGATGTCTATTGCCATCTTCCGCTCGTGAAACACCCGTGAGGTCTCTTTCCCCTGAGCGTTCTTGTGCACATGTCTTGTAGCTCTCAGTTATGTAGTCATCTCTGGGGAGAGCCTGGCCAGACTAACGTCTCTGTTTTAGGAGAGCTGCAAGAACTCCACAGCAGATAAAAATGGAAGGAGCTGGATTTCATGGCTTTCTAAAAGTTGAGACACTGTAAAACAGGCTGGGCCAAATTATAGCAGTGGAGAATCAGCCCAAATGCACCTGATTGGCATTGCCTGTTGAGTTCCTTCCTAGGAGGTGGAATTCTGCAAGCAACTGCTGTGGGTTCTGGTGTTCCTCCTGGCCTCATAACCTGCTCCTGCTCTACTGAGTCAAGCTCTTGGAGACCAGGTTTATGAAAAGCCTGCAGATAGTCTAAAGGAAACTTGCAACATTATTATGACTATTTAAAAAGTCAAACCTGTCCCCTGCAAAAAAAACCTGGCTCAGCTGTAAGTCATTACAGTGATGATAATAGAAAGGACATTTTATTCACCTATCAATCATTCTAGCCCTTCATGAGTTGAGAACTAAGGAAAGGCAAACACAGATCTTTTGTTCCTTGCGATTCAAAGCCCTTTGAAATCAGTGTCTTCCCAGGCAGTAAGTTTTGGATTAGGTCCTCATTCCACCTTCCTTTCCTCTGTCCCTACAGTACCATGAAAACTCAGGCTGTTTCTCTTTACTTCCTTCCTCTTCATAAAATGTCTAATAATCAGCCATCTGGTGTCCAAGATGCCTTGAGTATTAGGGCATTTCCTTTATCCAGGGGAGGCTTGTGAGAAGAAAGATAAATGTGTTCATGACCCATCCCTGCTGCGTGCTGATTAGGGTTTGGCATTTTTTCTTTGTTCACAGTGATTACTGTAGTGCTAAGTTGTTTGGTAGAGAAACATATTTAAGGGGAGAAGCTTAGTTTCTGGTCTAGCAGATTTCATGACAATACTTAACTATTCTTAATTAGAATGCTATATCACAATATAGTACTTGTACTATATGTTAAAGACAGAGTGGGATTTTGAAGGGAAGAGGCAAAGGGCAATCGATAGAAAATACTGTATGTCCTGAAGAACTGCAGTCTGGATTCATTCTCATTTTAATTGTGGCTCACAGTGGCACCCTATTTTTCAGAACTTGCTAAAAAAAATTAACCCTTTCCTCTTATTCTGTACAGTAGCCTAGTAGCCAGAGAACCAAGGCTGCAATATAAACTGTGTGCAGGGCTCTGCTGAAGTCAGAGACAGTCCCTGGGGAACGAGGGCTCTGTGTACCGTGCTGTATAAAACTGGGTCAGGTCTCAAGGTAGCCAAAGGACTGAGATTCAGGTTTAAGAGGAATATATTGAAGGGCGCAGAGAAACTGTGACACAGCATCCGCTGGACCATTGCATTTTTTTAAAACAAAGCCTGGAGGGAGAAGGCAAGTCAGACTAAACTGAAGACAAAAGTGGCAGGAAGAATCGGCTATCTTAGCTCTTAAGTAGAAGGCAAAGAACTACCCCTTTATTCTATGATGACTTGTAGGCCAAATTCTTGACATGAAGTAGGTTTGTGTCTTGATTTGTAAGCCTTTGGGAGTTGCAGATTTTGTGTTGCCTTGGCTGTGGTAGCATGAAGAGATGCCAATAAGGTACTGTTCACATTCATCAAATAATATTCCCTTCCTGTTAGGGCGTGGACTAGCTGTTTGTACCAGGAGTCTTCACTTGATGGTATGCTTATCAATAATAAACAATTTTGGTCGAGCAGGAGTTTGTCAGGTGAAAGAGAAATAAGAGATGTCAGGCTGTTTCTGTACACCTTAGTTCTCAGCAAACAAATATTTATAACTTTCTTTTTTTCTTTTGAAAGTCACCTTTAAGGGCATGTGCGGATACTGGCCCTGATGCAGCCATGATTTTTAAACACAAGTTGTCGTGCTGAACTCAGGCCTGGAGATACACTTTTGTGGCTTGCTGAATCAGGGCACATAGTGATCACAAGGTGATTTAGATCTCCAGCTATGAACTGATTCTTATTTTGCATTGGTCAAGCTTTTATTCTTGAGCTGCATTCTCCAGCTTTGGTGTGGTGTGGGCAACGCCGCAGTCCCACTGCAATCTCAGTGCTGCAGCCCTGCCTGCCTGCCTGTTTCCCAGCAGGGAGGAGCCTCGCCTGCTGCTGAGGCTCATACAGGTACCTGGGATGGATGGCATTGCTCTGGTTTTAGAAAAATCTCCCTAGACAGAAAGTGCTAGAAAGCACAACCTGTTTCACTACCCTATTTCCGTCAGTAGCTGCTAGCGTGGTAGGGCTCAGCTGCCCCAGTTCTGCACAAATGCACACTCTAATCTTGCTGATAGTGTCTGGAGAGAGAATGGTCATGGCCAGTTCTCGTCAGCCTTTGAATTCAGTCTGTTGGTTTTCTGCTAAACCCTTCTTCCTTGGCTTCCATCACAATCGTCGACTTTCTCAATAACACCATAGCTGGAAATGGTTTGCACCGGAAGCGAGATAATCCGAGCATGAATGCTAGCAGGAGTGGAGCCAAAGTTTTGAAAATTCTGGCTCTCACCCCACAGCACCAAATAGGAAGCCCTTTGCATTTATGGCAGACAAAAGTACAGGAAAGGACGAAGTAAACCCTTACCACTTTCCCTCATACTTGAGCTTAGTTTTTCCTGATCCAGCAGCTCACATGTTTCTTTACCTCTGCTCTCACTGCAAAATGGAAGAATTCAGCCAGCTGAGCAATAGTCAGCTGGCCCTGGCTGCTGCCGGCTTCTGCGGTTCCCGGGGTAAAAGTCCCCATTGTTTTCTGATGGGGAATATCGCCTGACGAGACGTGAGCACTTGATCACAATAAGGACAGAGGTCTCAGTGCAGGAAAGTGGTTTTATTCAGGACATTGCATAAGCTTAGAGTTAATTTTAAGTCCATACTTAAGTGCTACAGCAGTGACAGAAACATTTAAATAGATGCTAAATTACTATCTGACTTTAATTGCTACTGCGTAGGCTTTTTCTAAGCACACTATCAGGTGCTGCCTTAGAAAGGAACACAAACCAGCACAGGAATAAGTATTTCGCTAAATCAGAGCTTGTTGTATGTTTTCTTACCCTGGATTGTCTCACACCATTCACAGAAGAAAGGTGGAAGAAACCCAGCTTTTGCCGTTGGAATGAACCCTGTGCACTCTAAACTGTAAGTTATTTTAATTAGAAGAAAAGAGTGAATTATAAAAGCTAATACAGAAAACTTCATACTTCCACGGGGCACTGATCTTTTCAGTGTGCCTGTGCAATTCACAGTCCAATTCAAACCAGGGGAGAAGCGCCCCTTGACTTCAGTTAGCTCACAGCCAGGTTCTGAGCAGAAGCCACAAGGTTAAATGACCTGCTTATCACTAAATAGCAGATGATTCACAGCTTCTGACTGAGAAGTCAGGAATTCTAACTGCAGGTCCTGAAATTGATGCCACTCTATTTTCTGAGCATAGTGGCAGGGGAGAGGCAAATCTCTCTGAAGGCAAAACTTTGTAAAAAAAACAGAAAAGAATTAACTTAAGAAAATAAAGCTTTTCCATATCTCCCACATGGTATGTCCTACAGGAGATTGGACACTCCTCTGAAGGAAAAGAGAGACAGAACTTTTAGTCTTAGCTTGATCCTCATAAAGAGGCAGTTGGACAATTGGCTCTGTCCATACTTGGGGCTGACAACCAGTTTACACAGACCTTTGCCTCGCTGGAATGCTCTCTCGTCATACGCACTGATAACAACCCCCCAGTGTCAGGAAGCAATATTAACACATCCTCTTTGCAAAGCTATCTGAAAAAACAGGGAGGAATTTGTTTCTGACTGAAGTGGAGTGACACCAGTCCTACAACAGCCATCTGCATGCCTCTCCTGCTTCCTTCCTTGTTTTCACTCTCAATTCTTTTTATAGCAAATATATTTCCTAACGTGCCACACGAAGTTCTGAGTTGCCAAGTTTTGCACTTTCTGGTCACTTGCGTTAGACTAATACCACATTTTTGCATTAGCCCTCCTCCTGTATAATTTACCAATAAAACTGGAATAACCAAAAGCAGGACTAAGCCATAAGAGGGAAGTGGCAGGTCAGTGATCTGGACTGAGGAACAAGGGGATGGTGTCTCTCACAT
This sequence comes from Tringa solitaria, assembly GCA_026413425.1. Taxonomy (NCBI): domain Eukaryota; kingdom Metazoa; phylum Chordata; class Aves; order Charadriiformes; family Scolopacidae; genus Tringa; species Tringa solitaria. The sequence continues at coordinate 4,179,678 of JAOXJM010000006.1, forward strand.
CTCAGGTGCTCAGGTTTCCACCATTCGATGCAGCTTTCTGCTTGTTCTTTGCTCAAATTGATCCCCCTCTTCCCTATGAATAAAATCATGGTTACAGGGAAAGGAGATAGATGCTGGCACAAAGCAGCATGTTGTGTTTCTTTCCCATGGGAAAGTTCTGTTCAGTAAAAATTGAAAATGGCTTTCAAAACCAAAGATTCGTCTTGGTAAATCTGTCGCCTCTTCAAGCCAGAATATGTTTTTATGGCCTCAAGAACTAAGGGAAATATTCTGAAACTTTATTTAGGTGGTGCAAGGAAAGAGCCCATAACTGGAGCTTGCGGTTTATTGGGAGTACGTGTTTCCACTACTTTGGCTTCCAGTCAGTATAATCATGATTTCGGAAACCATTTCAAGGAAGGGAATGATGACCCTGTGGTTGAGACATAGAGACTGGATCAGTCTGGTTCAGTTCCTGGCTCTTTCAGAAAGTATAGCCATGGGCAAATCATCTAATCTGTCTGCCTCCCCATGAAGTAGAGATGATAATGTTTCCTCTGTCTGATATGTCTATTTAAACTGTATAGAGCACTTAGGGTTGGAAATTACAAGGATGAAAAGGGTAGATGTGATCCACATCTTTGCTTCCCAGAATCCTTTTCAAAAGGTCATATTTTACCCATTACAATGGGCATAATAAAAAATAATTCAGTTGGTTTACTGGAGTTACTCTGCATATTCCTTGACCTAAATGAAGCCAGTTCTTATAATACTAGATCTAAGTGCTTCATGTAGGTTTTTTTTTTCTTTGACGGGATTGTGGTCAGAGATATTTGAAACAAAACATCTCCAGCTCCCATCCGTCCACGAACCTCTTCTCAGTTTCAGCCTCTTAGCTCTGTAGTTCTGCACCATCTCTGAGATTTGCAAACTCCTGCAAATTCCAAAGCCTTGTTCCCTAGTATTGCCTTTTACCAAAAAATGAAAAAAAAGCCCCCCTCAAACCATAAACGCTGTAGTTTACCCCAAACTATTCACATTTAAAATAGGAAGTCTGAAATATCAAAACCAAAGCATTCAAGTTTTTCCATGAAGGATAATCAGGACTTGCTAATAATTTTATGTAGGTGTTCAAGCTATGAAAGAGCCCATGTGGTCCCTTTCAGTTCTGTATTTCAGTTAAAAAGTGGTATGTCTGTAGAACTTCAGCAGTTGTTGGCTGTCCTAGATATCTTCAAAATAGCATGTGCTGTTCCCCTGTGCTGTAGGGCTGGGAATTTCAGCCCAGCCAATGCTCCCTGACCCCTCCAGACCCTTCAACCTGAGGAAGTTTCACAGTCAGAAAGGTTGTTACAGAGATTTGCCCAGCTCTGCTTACCAGCCTTGGCCTATCTAGAAAACAGCAGAACCAGAGCTGCCAATGTCTTTCTGCTCACATCTTTCCCTCTCTCACATGCCCCGGAGCCACACGATGGCCGAGCTGTTCAGAATATCATAGCGGAGTTTTGCCGACAGCTCTTTGCTGAGCAGATACAGCCATCTGCAAAGAGTTCACATTTCAAGATGTGCCGGTTCCAATGTGTCTGAAAATCACAGCTAGTCAGCAGGGATGGATGCAGTCTGCATTGCGAAACGCTTGGGTGCACTCATATAATTGCATAATTCAATGCTATGAACTCCCTCTCCTCAGACAATGTGTTTTAGATATTGACTGCACAGAAGGTCAGCTTGTGCTAGAAAAACAAGCCGGCTGCTTTGCTTAGTGCAGCAGCATAGGGAATGGGCTATGACAGGAGACATTTAGCCTTGTTAATTGTTGTTACTGTGATGTGGTCACAGCATTTCAACCTAGCTTTTAGCAGTCCAGACTTAATGTGCTTTTTTTTTTTTTCTTCCATACAGTGATGTGTAGAGGGACTAATCACGATTGGCTTCTGATTACAGTAGTCATTCCAGAGACAGTTCTCAGTCCAAACCGCTGAGTAAGTGCATGAGATGTAGGAGTAAGAGGTGCACTGTGTGCAGAACACAGCACAGAGTTTCTGTTCCACATGGCGTGCTCCCTCTCCTTGTGAAAATACTGGGTAGATCAAGGCGTAAAGTATTTATTGATTTCAAGCAAATTTCATAGAAGGGTGGAGATACTAGAGATAATTAAATCCCTACCTGTTTGGGGAAGATAATCTTATGATGAAAGCGCCAAGCTGTAGCATGAACTCACTTGATTACACACCAAAGAAAAGTTCTCATCTATGTCCTACAATTGGTTTGGAGCATGCAGTTAACCACAAAATCCAAATTGCTTTTTGCTCACAGAATTACTTGACACATCTGAAAGGTTATGCACAGGTAGCCCAATTAACCGGAGTGGGCCACACAATCATTCAGAGGTAAATTGGAAATGAATGGCTGTCCCTTCTTCTTCTTGGTCCTTGAACCAAGTTATCCCGGCTCTCGCAGTCAGCACAAGCCAACACCCAACAGAGCAGCTTTGCTCCCAGAGCAGCAGTCGGGAATTACAGAGGGGAAGAAAAAGTAAAGTCATGTGTTATGGGTTTTTATGGATGCAGTTAGAATGACACAGCCTTCCCTCACTGGGAACACAAGAAAAGCAGAACAAAAGTGCTTAATTAAGGACATAATTTATTTTTCTCTTCTTCAGGGCCTATCGCTATTCTGTGAGACAGATGAAGCAACACATTAGAAAGGCACATAAACCGAGCTGCCAGGGAAACCTGCCTTTTGTTCTTGTTTTGTTGTTTCCTTTAATACTACATAGGGCATTCCTGCTGAGAGCAGACTGGTAGAAGCTTGTGAATAATGGAAAGGCATGACACTGAGCAAAGTCATCACAATGCGCATCTGCACAGAGTATTTTTATTTAACCCCTTCTTTTTAGTAGGTGCTTCAAAGGTATATACATTGAGGCAATTACATGCCGAGAAATCAGAAAGATGCCACAAGAAGAAATACTAAGAATACCAGGAGATGCAGAAATAGTAACTACCTGCTAGGTTCCCCCCTGCATCCTCCCAGGGTATCTATTTTCTAGGATGAAGCCACAGTTATAAACAAGTTAAAACATTCTGTATTTTTTTTTCCCCTTTGGAGAGATGAAAAATGCTAACTTGACTGTTATCAGGGAATGCTGCCTGAGCAGTCCATGACCTCAACCTCCTCTACCACCATCCTTCTAGAAGATACATTTTCTTTACAGACTTGTCAGGAAACACAGATGCTCTGATGAATTAAGTTAAAATATTACAGGCAACAGAAGATACACAATTATACGCAGCTTTTCCTTGATGGCAGGTGTGGTGGTAGGGATGAAGCAGTATGGAAAAGCAGACTGAAAAATAAGAGGGCATGGATCCCAGTACACTTGCATCTATGGGGGAAAGAAAAAAAGCTCAGCAAATGATGAGAATTACCAATTCAGATGCTTACAAACCAGCTGTAATTGATTATCTTCAATGCTCAATTAAACTGTGGGAATCAGGAAGGATGCTGGGAGAGTTTGTAGTTGGAGGTCAGTCTGATTTATCCTGGTGCACACTGTCAGTGCTACTGAGGTGCAGGGCAGTTTCAGTGGGTGTTGCAGTTACCTGTAGGCAGGGATGGACCCTTCATAGTCAAGTGCAGGTCAAGTACAGGTCAAGTACTAGGACTGGCTCTTCCAGCATGTTTTAAGGAGGCAAAATCTGT